>VMDO01000607.1:0-18590 GCA_007922755.1 Pedetes capensis | reverse complement strand
CAAAGTTCAAGGTGATGTTCAAGTACAGATGTACTAAAGCCAAGTGAAAAAAAAAGAGACTGAAAAATTAAAAGATTTATATACATAAAGTGGTATATTATTCAACCTTAAAAGGAAAGGAAATCCTGTCATATGAAATAACACAGATAAACCTTGAAAACATCAAGTTAAATGCAATAAGCCAATAATGGAAGGATAAATACTGCATAATTCCACTTATATCAAGTATTTAAAGCAGTCAAACTCATAATAGCATGAACCAGAATGATGGTTGTCAGGGACTGAAGGGAGGGGAAATGGGGAGTTGCTTGCTATTCAATAGGTACAGCATTTCAATCATGCACAATGAAAAAGTTCTAGAAAAATTTCTAGACATCTGCTGTACGATAATGTGCATATAATTAACAATACTGTACGGTGCCCTTAAAGTTTTGTTAAGAGGGTAGATTCCACTTCATGCGTTTTTTCTTCAATTAAAAAAAAAAAACAAAAAACACTTATAAAAATACCCCTTAGCAGAACATGATGGCATACACCTATAATCTCAGCACTCAGGAGACAGAGGAAGGAGGTTGGTGAGATCAAGGCAGTCTGAGCAGTCTGAGTGATTTCCAGGCCACCCTGGGCTACATAGCAAAACACTGTGCCCTAGTCTGCCAAAAAAAAAAAAAAAAAAAAGGAAAAGTTTAAACTTCAGAGATGTTAAGTAACATAAAATAGATATGGACAGGAGATTGCAATGCAATTTAAAAGAAAAGCTGAAGTCAAAAGAACTACTTAGACACAGAAAAGTTAGTCAATAGCAGCATTAATAATAATACCAGCTGATCAGGTGGCATGGCACATGCCTGTAATCCAAGCAACTCAAGAGGCTGAGGCATGAGGATTACAAATTTGAGGCCAGAGGCAGCCCATACCACTTACTAAGAGTTTGTCCCAAAATTAAAATAATAAGAATGATAATAATAACACCAGCTCTATATAATATGGTTTACATGTCAGCACTGTGGTAGAAACTATGCCATTTTGTGTAATCCTCATAATTTTATGTAGAAGATACTATTATCCTCATTTTACAGATGAGAAAACTGAGACTCAGAGAGTGAATAACTGGTTGCTCAGCAGAGAAACCCAGAAACTTGGATTTGAACTCAACCCTGCCTGGATACAAAACCTATGTTCTTTTCCTTATGAAACTGCCATAGTTAATAGTCAGAAGAAGAGACTGGGGTTGTAGCTCAGTGGTAGAATGAAGCTTAGCATGAAGGAGGTCATAGATTCAATCCCTAGTAATGTGGAGGAGTTGGAGGAAGGGGGGTGGGGAGGAAAGGAGAAAAAGACCCAATCAAGGCAGACAAGTAGCAATCATATAGGTAACAGAAAACCTAGATATGGCCTCACTGAAGTTAAAGGAAAAGAATACTTCAAATAGGCAGTGATATAATCAATAGTACCCAACGCCACCATTCCAACACAGAATGAAGTCAACATTCCAAATCTGTCTGTAAAGACATATAAAGATGGATCCCTAGATCAGGTAAAGCAGCTGAGAGAACTTACAAAAAACAGATACTCTACTCATAGGTAAAGAGGCTTCTTTTTTTCCCTCTTTATTCCTGAAAGACAACTTGGGGTGCTGGTCTCCAGCAACTTCACAGGCCTTGGACTGAAGCACATCACATGATGTGCAGGAAGCACTGTACAACATAAGGGTCAGACTCAGCTTGAACTGTGGAGGTAAGTGGACCTCTACTTCCAGCTACAGGTCAACAAAATACCTGTTTGTTCCTAATCATCACTCTCTTTTAGTATAATTATGCCTGCTCTTCACTTCATCTCTAACTTCTTTGCATCCTAAACAAACTAAAACCAGGTACATACATACAGGTTTACCTGCAGCCCTATGTCCCTATAAAAGTGGTGGTTCATACTGCTGCAAGAGTTATACTACCATCCAAAAAAAAAAACCACCCACATAATTGTGTATGCCATCCCTTTGCCTTAAAAATTATTTTACTATTGCCCACATTTGGGATGGGGTTTAGCTCAATTGGTAAAATGTTTCTCTGTGCTCTCTGAGGCCCTGGGTCCAATCCCCAGCACTGCAGAAATGGGAGAAGGACATGGCAGCCCACTCCCAAAACAATCAGCCATTGAAAACCCTATAAATACCAGACGTGGCAGTGTTGGGGAGTGTTTTGTTCTATTGTACACAAGGTTGCTATGAGTCAGATCCAACTTGATGGCATCTAACAACAAAACTGCCTACATTATACTTTAACTCTTATTTAAAAAACTGTACTTTCTATTCCAGCCTGATCTCTCATCCTAAACAACTACCGATTCTTCCCAGCTTCCTGCATTTATAATACCCTTCATTCTTTTCCAAGATTTTTGTGAATCTATTCCTTTGCCCACCCTACTGTCCTCTCAGAAACAATTTCCTCCTTTCTTAACCGGCAAACTTCTACCCAACTTCAAAATTCAGCTCATATACCAATTCTACTGCAGTGCTTTCCCAAGCAGCCACCATGTTGCTGATAGTGAACACTCTACTTCTCACAGCATTTTGTTTATATTTCTATGACAGCACCTACCATGAGTATGGAGATATCCCCACTAGACTGTATATAGCAGGGGAGCCCAGCTCCAAGGATGCAGACTAATACCCATCTGAGCCCTGTTACAAACTGGACTGCATAGCAGGAGGTGAACAGCAAGCATGCAAGGGAAGCTTCATCTGTATTTATAGCTGCTGCTCATCACTCAGTCATTCTGAAACCACCCCCTACCCTCATCCATGGGAAAATTGCCTTGTATGAAACTAGTCCCTGGTGCCAAAAAGGTTGGGTACCACTGGTATATAGGACCAACAATCCTTCAAAAACAAGAATGGTTATTAATCTCTGTATCCCTGGTTTCTTATAAATGGTCTTGCTATAGGAGTTTCTCACTGTAAGGAAGGCAGGCAATGGGGAATTCCAGGGAAAGAAACAGGAAGCATGGAACATAATTGAGAACCGAGGCAGTCAGCTGGCAATAAACTGTAAAAAAGTGATCTTCCAAATCAAAGGATTTCAAGATATATCATGCCAGAAAGTCTAAAAGGTTCTTGACATTCTACAATGAGCAAAAGATGCTATTTAACCACTCATATTCATTCAGAGGGTGCATCCCACAGTTGCTGTGATGAATAACAGATAATTAGGATTACTAATTTGGAGTTGTTTCTCCTCCTTCTCCTTCTCCTTCTATAGCACTTGGGGCTTGAACCCAGGGCCTCATGCATGTTATGCATGGGATCGACCACTGAATGCATTCCTACCCCTCTTTTTACTTTTTATATTGAGACAGGATTTCACTAAGTTGTGAAGGCTGCCTCTGATCTTGAGCTCACAATCTTCCTGCCTCAGCCTCCAATATAGCTGAGATTACAGGTATGCACCATGGTGCCCAGCTTAAAATGGGGTTTCTGCCAGGGTGCAGTCACTAAATACTTCAGTGAAATACTGTGGAAAAGGATCTTAACTTCTCAATACTACCATATATTCTCAAATCTACTCTTCATCTGAATCTAATCCACACTATTGCATTGTACTATTTTAAAAATATGTACAGCAGTTCTATAATTTTCCTCCAAACCAGATCCCCTCTTCAGATCTAATCTGCATGTGATTCTAATCCACTTCTGACTTTTTAGCCCTCTAAAACTGTTGAAAGGGTGCAGATTAGATTTGAGAATAATGGTAACACCTATTAAAAAAAAATAATAACACAAGGCAAAGGATGGGGGGAATGATAATTTATACGTTGTTAGCCACAAAGATTTACTCTTTGAGAAAGAGGGATGGTATAACAACGATCTCCCGTCATAACAAGAAATGGTACTACCCCACACACCGAAAACCAGCAGCAACAGAAACCAATCCCAGAGTGAATTTGTGCTGGTGTCCCTCTCCAGCACACTGACACGCAATAAGCCTAAAAAATATATACAATTAAGGAGAAAACAAATGCTAACAGTAAAAAACTGCTAGCCAGTCAAACAATTACAGGGTCTACTAGGAGCCTAGTGCTGTAAAAGGTGTTGACAGGCCCCACCCCAGAAGCATGCAGACTCCCAGAGTCTCTGCAGTGGAGAGAATCAACTCATTGTGACAGGTTTGCTCAAGGGCTCTGGGAATGGGAGGGGCAGACAGTTCTCACTGGGAAGGATGCAACCCTGTCGGTGACTCAAGCCATTTTCCACTATCCTGGCAGCTGTAAAGACTTTCTCATTGACTGCTGCACACAAAGTCCCACACATGTGCCTTGTCTCAGACAGACCTTAAGCTAATTTCCAAATGATTAGGAAGATAATCTATCATCAGCAAGAAAACCTTACCTTGTTGGCTACAGGATATCAACTCCAAGGCAGAAGAACATAGTCTCATCAAGTCTATAATTCTACTCTAAAGCTATTAGTCTCAAGTAAAGGAAACTGATTTGTACTTGACTGTAATATGTTGATTTAAACACAAAACTAACTCCATTTCTTCCAGAGACAGACATCTACCATAAGACAAGGTGCTAACATAGTAAAGTTTGTCAACCTATTATATCAAGTCAAGTTGGCCCAACGTGAGCTAGCTAGATGCTATGTCATTAACAGTAGATATACAAAAAGAATCTCAACCTAAGTCCTACTTGGTACTTCAGTTTCACAGTCAAAATTAGTGGAGCTCTCCCCAACAAGAAAAAGGGGTAATACAATTGAAAGGGCCACCGAGGCTATTTAAATACTTACAGCTTCAGAGTAAAACAGCACATCACAATGATGACATGTGGAAGGTGATAAGTGAGACAGAAATTTAGCACCTGTCCCACCATGCAATTAACTGGATAATAAAATATCTCTCCCAGCTAGCCACTATGACTAAAGATGTCCCTAGAGGGGAAGAAGCTAGTAGCTACCAGAGGGGTATTCAGTGTCACAGGTATCTTCTTACCTTTGGGGTTTTTTTTTTGTTTGTTTCCTTGTTTTTTTCCTCCAGTACTAGGGTGCTGAAGCCAGGACCTGATACACACTTTGCAAGCTCTCTACCACTGAGCTACACTCCAAGCCCATTTCCATTATTTTATCTTGAGAAAGGGTCTCACTAAGTTATGCAGGCTGCATCTGTCCTCCAACTCCCAATCCTCCTGCCTCTGCCTCCCAAGTCACTGGGATTACAGGCTTGGGCCACCACACTCAGCCATGAGAGCTTTGAATACATGTATTAAGGCCCAATAATTCAAGCCAGGCATGGTGGTGCACACCTTGTAATCCCAGTAGTTTGGGAGGTAGAGGGAGGCAGATTGCAAGATTGAGGCCAGAGGCAGCCTGCTTTACACAGTGAGACTTTGTCTCAAAATAAAAATTTTTTCAAAAGGGGATTGGGGTGCACCCAGTGTTATAGTGCTTACAAAGTATGTACAAGGCTCTGGGTTCCACCTCCCAGTACCACACACACACAAAAAGACCCAATAATTCCACTTCTAGAAATTTATCCAAAACAACAACAAAAAGCAAAGATACACAGAAAAATTTATTTTTAAGGATGTTCATCATCATGTAATAGAAATTAAAAGTTAAAAACATATATACCCCACAATTCTTATTGTTAGATACTGTCGAGTTGAATCTGATTCATAGGGACCCTACATAAAACAGAATAAAACACCCCAGACTCTGTACCAGGCACGTTACCTTTTTTATGTTTAAGTTCATTGTTGAAGTCACTGTGTCAATCCACGTAGTTGAGGGTCTTCCTATTTTCATTGGCCCACCACTCTCCCAAACATGATGTCCTTCTCCAGGGATTGGTCCTTCCTGACAACATGTCCAAAATACATAAGATGCAGTCTAGCCATCCTTGCTTCCAAGGAGCACTCTGGTTGCACTTCTAGGATGGATCTGTTTGTTCTTTTGGTTGTTGTTGTTGTTGTTAGGTGGCAGCGAGTCAGTAGCTGACTGATAGCGACCCTACCTACAACAGGTGAAACACTATTGTCAGTGTTTCTTCTGCTATTCATAAGGTTTTCAATGGTGGCTTGATTTTTAGGACTGGATTGCCAGGTCCTTCTCCCATTCTTTTGGTAGTCCATGGTATATTCAATATTCATCTCCAGCACCATAATTCAAAAGCATCAGTTCTCTTGTCTCCCTTATTCAACATACAGCTTTCACAAGCATATGATACGTATGAAAATACCATGGCATGAGTATTTGTCTTTAATATGATGTCTTTACTTTTCAACACTTTAAAAAGGTCTTTTGTAACAGCTTTTCTCAATGCAATATGTCTTTTGATTTCTTGACTGCTACTTCTGTGGGTGTTGATGTAGAGCCAAGTAAAGCAAAATCTTGGACAGCCTCAATCTTTTCTCTGTTTATCATGATGTTGCTTACTGACCCAGTTGTAAGGATTTGTTGTCTTGATGTTAAGGTACAATCCATACTGAAGGCTGCATTCAAATGTTTCAAATCTTCTTCACTTTCAGCAAGCAAAGTTGTGCCATCTGCATAGTGCAGATTGTTAATGAGTCGTCCTCTAATCATGAAGCCACATTCTTCTTCATGAAGTCTAGCTTCTTGGATTATTAGCTCAGCAAAAAGACTGAAGAGGTAAAGTGAAAGGATATAGCCCTGACACACACCTCTTGACTTTAAACCAGACAGTGTTTCCTGGTTCTGTTCACACAACTACTTCCTGGTCCATGTACAGATTCCTCATGAGTACAGTTAAGTGCTCTGGTATTCTCATTCTTCAAGTTGTTATCCATAATTTGAAGTGATCCACACAGTTAAATGCCTTTTGCATAGTCAGTAAAACACTGATGGACATTTTTCCGGTATTCTCTGCCTTTGTCTAATATCCATCTGACATCAGCAATGATGTCTCTAGTTCTATGCCCTCTTCTGAATCCCACTTGATTTTTAGGCAGTTCCCTGCCAATATACTGCTGCAGTTGTTTTTGCGTAATCTTTGGTGAAATTTGAGTAGCATGGGGTTTTTGTTTGTTTGTTTGTTGTTTTGTTTTGTTTTGTTTTGTTTGCGCAGTAGTGGGGGTTGAACACAGGGCCTTGCGCTTGCATGCTCTGCAAGTGCTGGACCACTGAGCTGCACCCCCAGCCCATTTTTTGTTTACTTTTTTGAGACAGGGTCTCGCTAAGTTAAGCAGACTGCCTCTGGTCTCAAACTTGCGATCCTCCTGCCTCCACCTCCCCAGCCACTGGGATTACAGGCGTGAGCCACAGCATCCGGCAGTAGCATGGGATCTTAAAGATATTGTTCAGTAATTACCACATTTGGTTTGGATCTCCTTTCTTGGGAACAGGCACAAATATGGATCTTTTCCAGTCAGTTGGCCAGGTGGCTGTTTTCCAAATCTCTTGGTATAAACAAGTGAGCACTTCCAGTGCTGCATCTGTATGTTGAAACATCTCTATTGGTATTCCACCAGTTCCTGGAGCCTTGTGTTTTTCCAATTACTTCAAGGCAGCTTCAACTTCTTCCTTCAGTAGCAATGGTTCCTGATCATATACAATCTCTTGACATGGTTGGTCATCCACCAATTCTTTTTGGTCTAATGACTCTGTATATTCCTTCTTTCTTCTTTTGATGTTTCCTGCATCATTTAATATTTTCCCTGTAGAATCCTTCACTATTGCCACTTGAGCCTTGAATTTTTTCCTTCAGTTCTTTGAGCTTGAGAAAAACAGTACATGTTCTTCCCTTTTGGTTTTCTATCTCCAGCTCTTTGCGTGTCATTATAATATTTGGTTTTGTGTTGTCAAGATGACCTTTGAAATTTTCTGTTTAGTTCTTTAACTTCATCATGTCTTCCTTTGCCTTTAGCTGTTTGACAGTCAAGAGCAAGTTTCAGAGTCTCTTTTGACATGTAATTTGGTTTTTTTTTTTTTCCTGTCTTTTTAATAATCTTTTGCTTTCTTCATGAATGATGTCTTTGATGTCATGCCACAACCTGTCTGGTCTTTGATCATTAGTGTCTAACACATCAAATTTGTTCTTGAGGTTCTCTTAACTCAGGTAGAATATATTCAAGGTGATACTTGGCTCCTGTACACCTGTTCTACTTTGAGTTGGGGTTTAGCAGAGTTGGTAGAGTGTTGCTCTGCACTCTTTAATGCCCTGGGTTCAACCCCCAGCACCGCATAAAACAGGAGAAGGACCTGGCAGCCCACTCCCAAAACAATCCCTAAACAACATGCCATTGAAAACCCTATTTAACAGCAGCGAAACACTGAGAAAGTGCCTATTATGGCACAGTGCCGGGTTCTGTTTTGTTCTATTGTACACAGGATCACTATGAGTGGGACCCAATTTGATGGCACATAACGACAATACCCTACAATTGTTGTTGTTGTTATTAGGTGCCGTCAAGTTGGTATCTGACTCATAGCAACCCTCATAGGGTTTTCAATGACTGTTTCAGGATTGCCTTGGGAGTGGGTTGCCACGTCCTTCTCCCATTTTATGGTGCTGGAAATCGAACTCGGGACCTCAGAGACTGCAGAGCAGCGCTCTACCAACTGAGCTAAATCCCAGCCCCGCATATACCCTACAATTAGAAGATGTTAAATAAATGATCTTGCCATTTGATGGAATTCTATACAGCTATTTAAAAAATTACACTTGAAAAAAGTAGTTAAAAGCATAAAGAATGCTCACAAAATAATTTAAAAAACAAGATAAAGAACTCCACCATAACAACAATAAATATATAAAACAACAACATTTTTAAGTCAAGCATGGTGGTGCACATATGCAGTTCTAGCATTTAGGAAGCTGAGACAGGATGATCATGAATTCAAGGTCAGCCTGAACTAAATAGTGAGTTCAAGACCACCAGCCTGAGCTATGTAGTGAGACCTTGTCCATAAAAACCAAAAACAAAAAGTGTAACATTGAAATATATATATATACATATACACCATAAAAAATTAACAAATAAAATAAAATAAATATATGAATAGAAAAAAGACTAGATGGAGCTACAACAACATATTAGCATAGTAATCTGAAGGGTGTAAGATAACGGTGATTTCTGCCTCCTGCTTCCTATAAGGACAATACAGCATATCTAATTATCATGAGGGAAAATAAGGAATTTTTCTTTATTAACAATGTTGAAGTTGTTGTTGTTGTTGTTGTTGTTAGGTGCTGTCGAGTCGGTATCTGACTCATAACGACCCTCTGTACAACAGGGGAAACACTATTGTCAGTGCTTCTCTGCTGTTCATAGGGTTTTCAATGGCAGATTGATTTTTGGGAGGGGGTTGCCAGGTCCTTCTTCCAAGCCTACAGCTTCTGGGGTTCCCAGGCTGTCTCCCATCCAGGTACTAACCAGGCCCGACCCTGCTTAGCTTCCGAGATCTGACAGGATCGGATGCCACAGGGCTACGGCTGCAGGCAACCATGTTGAAGAGGGGGGAAATACTCTCCCTTTTTTGAGGTATTTAGGGTTTAAACCCAGGACCTCACATATACTCGGCCCGTGCTCTACCATTAGGCAGCACTCCCAGCCCAGTTTTTATTTTTTTATCTTGAGACAGGGTCTTGCTAAATTACACAGGCTGCCTCTGGCCTCAAATCTGCAATCCTCCTGGCCTCTGCCTCGCAAGTCGCTGGGACTACAGGCATGCGCCCCAGTGCCTGGTGAAAAATGTCCCCTAGAATACACTCTCTAAGGGCACACACTGGGGTATGAAGACTTGTCCTGCTTGCCCAGGTGTAGCAATGGGGGGACAGGCTTTTCAACTGGCAGACTAAGGGGATGTCTAAAGTCAAGCTATAAGATAAGAAAGATCATTTGACAAACACACCCAAAGTAATGGCACTAAAAAGATTGATCCTTTTCATTAGTCACCCTTTTCACTTTTCTGTTTTATTCAGTGCTAGGATGGAATCCAGGCCCTCATGTACATGAGGCAAGAGCTGTACCAGTAAGCTACATTTGCAACTCCCCTTTTTCACTTAGTCAGCAATATTGCTGCAACTCAAAATATTAGAACTCTTATTTAGAACTGCCTACAGATGAGAAGCACAATCTTCCCAATATGTTTGATAGCAGTGTATTTTCATTCTTTGACACTGGATTTGTCTTGAGAAATGCCATTTTTTTAAACCAAAAATTAAGTAAAACTACAAAATAACTATGGAGTTTCTTATGAGGGTCATAATCTGGCACTGAAGAGGAGAAAAGAGAAAAAGAAACACACACACACACAAAACATGATTAAATAAATATATTAAATCAACATGCACCATGGCACATGCCTATAATCCCAGCAACTCAGGAGATGGGGACAGAAGAACCTCAAGTTCCAGGCCAAAGGTGGTCTGTGCAACTTAGTGAGAACTTGTCTCAAAATAAAAAATGGAAAAAAAGGAGTGGGGAGCTAGAGGTGTGTTTCAGTGGGCTTCTGCCTGTCATGTGCAAGGCTCTAGGTTCAACTCCCTAGTACTAGGGAATAAAAAAAAAGTAGACAGCATAGGCACCATTGTCAGAATATTTTTCAACCTCCTATAGTGACCACTGAAGAACATTTGGATATATAAGTTTAGTTCAATGTGCTAGCACTATGCTGGTAAAGTAAGAGTAAGGATAAATGAGATATAGTTTCCACCTTTAGTAACAACAGCTGACTGGGCTCCTACTGTGTATCATACATTACATTCATTCTCTCATTCAATCCTCCCAATACCTTGTGGGATAAATTGTTATAATCCCCACTCTTACTTATAAATGAGAAAACTGAAGTTTACAAAAGTTACATAAAACATGCCCAAGAGGTAAGGACCAGCAGGAAAATCTAGTGTTTAATAAAATAACCGTAACAGAATATGATATGCTCTGAAGGCAGAAGGACTACAAATTTAGGCCCTGTCTCAAAATAAAAAATAAAAAAGTGGGTGAAGATGTGGTTCAGTGGTAGAACATTTGCCTAGCATGCATGAGGCCTTCAGTTCAAACCCAAATAATGGATAAAAAATATAAAAACACACAGAGAGATATATAAAAAATATGCTCTAAAATAATATGCTTAAAGTGTTATGGCAAAACAAATAAGGGAGAGAGAATAATTCTACCTAAGAGTGCAAAACTGAAAATCGTAAGAAAAAGTGAGATTTGAGCTAGGCACTGAAGGATATAAATACAAGGTTAGTAGGAAGAGAAAAAGACAATAGGATTCTAGGCAAAGCAAACAGGACAGTATATACAATGGAAAACAAAGGTGAAAGTATACAGGTATGCTGGAGTGGATGGCTTTTTAAAAAGTTCAGGCTTTATTTCACAGTCCTATCACAAACTCTTCCTAGCAAAGGCTGTAGAATGACTTTCTCATCACACCACCTCCTCTCATCCTACCTCTCCACCTCCCTAGTTAGTCCCCAATTACCAATCAAGTCACAGGCCTGGGCTCTTCCAAGGAGCAGGACATGGGCCAATATTTCAACTTGTTATACCTACTAGAGTAATCCATCTGGGCAGAAATACCCAGTGGCTAGGTTGGTACCAGACTTTAGAAATACAAGTTAAAGTGCTCCAGAAGCAGCAATGGAATATATTCTATCCCAATCCTGGCATCAAAGCACCAAAAATTCACATGACATAGGGGACCAGAACTTCAAAATACTACAGTCTCTATTCCCCACAGGGCTCCCTTCAGCCATTATCTGCTACATGGTAGATACCTGCAAGCTAAACCATGTCAGGAAAAGCATGAAGAAGGAAGCCAATTACCTCTTTCTACCAGCCCTAAAGGAATATACAAAGGTACAGGTGAAATAAGGGGAAATAGCTATTCCCCATAATCAGGGAATACAATGGGTGAAACTGAACCCACAGAAGAGTTTGACAAAGGCAGCGGTTTGTATCTAACGCTCTACTTAGAAGAGAAATTGCTTTGTATTATACATTTTATGTTATAAAGACTATTATACAGTACATATATTTGAATGAAGCAAATATCACTGAATGGAAGGTTAGAAACAAGAACATTTTCAAGGGGAGCACTGTGGAGATAAAGGTTTATTACCTTTACTCCAAAGCACCATACTGATGCTCTTTTTCAGGGAGAAAGGTGCCCAAGTGTGTTTTATATATACAATTGCTCAGAAGTAGATATTTTTGCCTACTTTACCTGGTCAGCAGCACAATAACATTAGCTATCTTGGGTAATATACTCCCAGGCACTGTTCAATCCTTAGCAGGACAGACAAGCTGTGAATTAATATAAAGTACTTAGAACAAACACAGTCCATAACTAACATTTGCTAGGTGCTTACCATTACTACTAGTATCACTAGTACTGCTGTCTTCCAGACCTGAAGCCAAATGTGGATGAGTGACTAGGGCTACAACTCATGACTCAGGATATGACCTGGTCCAGATCATCCACAACCAAAGCAAACACAAGGACTCACTGTGATTCTAAGTCTCTGAGGGAGGAGGCAGCAAGAAGAGGTAAAAGTAACATTTGGTGAATCTTGACACTGCACTCTGTGTGTGTGCCTCTTGGGGTGTGTGTGTGTGTGTGTGTGTGTGTGTGTGTGTGTGTGTGTGCGTGCGTGCGTGCGTGCGTGTGTGTGTGTGTGTGTGTGCGTGCGTGTGTTTCTGTGTCTGTCTTCTTGTTTTGTGCCCATAGCAATAAGTGCTTCTGAGTCCATCTTAGAAGGACAGAAGCAGAAGGCCACAGTGGAGAGCCTCTATGTCTGGAGTAAGAAGAATGGAGGGGGAGCTGCTTCTGCGGTGGTCTTTTCTCTGATTTCAGCCCCACCATACAGGATACTCCCCATGATAGGTAACATCTTGTCTGTTACTCATGGATTCCTAGAAATGTTACTCATTCATTCCTAGTGCAAACACAGCAAAGGAGAAAAAAAATTACCTTGTAGGTAAGCCGAGAAAACACATGACTGCCAAACTGGTTTCAATATCACCACTTCCAAAAGCAAAAGTAATCTCTCCTGTGGTGCATTTCAAATGTTTACACCCCTGAGAGGATCAAGCCAAGACTGAGACATTCAGGAGTTAGAGGAAACTGAGGACCGAAACAACTCCCCTTTAAGGAGTGAAAAAGGACTTTTTCCTCCATGCATATTTTACAGGAGAACAAGAAGTGCCTCCACCAGTCACACCTGGACTTTGTTCCTAAAGCACACATAACACACAGTGAGAGTTATGAGTGGATGTCTCCTGAGAGCCTCACAAATGTACTTTTGGTCATAGCTAAACGTGATTCACATAAGCCATGGCCATCCTAGTGTGGTTAACTATTCATCTACATCCTGGAAAAAAAGAGGAACCAAAAAGAAAAGTTATATTCTCTAATTCTATGAACAAACAAACCTCCTATAGTTTCCATCCTCTCTACCACCCATCCATCCTCAGAAAGCCTTGGTAGTCTTTCATCACAGAAATGACACCAAGGAGCTTAGCATCCCAGGAGAGGCCTAGGACTCTTTGCTGAGCCTCTTCTTCTACTAAAGGAATATGTGTGTTAATTAAGTTCAATAATCCTGCCATGAGTTTATAAACAAAGAGGGAAAAAGACTCCTGCTTCTGGGTGGGCATATTGCCCAAGAATATAGAAGGATCTCTCTAAGACTGAAAATAGGGCAAGAAAAGGGGGCTTCTATGTGGGACAAGGGTATATTCTAACAACTTCCTTCAATCAGCCACTTACAAGACCCAAGAACTGGAAAAGCTACTGCAAAGTTCCACTAACTTCTGTCCCCTCTTCCTATCTCCTCCTCACAAGACTAAATTAAGAATCCAGACCCTATAGCTGGGCACCATAGAACATGTCTATAATCACAGCAACTAGGGAAGTAGACAGGAGGATCACAGGTTGGAGGCCAGAGACAATCTGTGCAACTCAGCAAGACCTTGTCTCAAAACAGAAAATTTTAAAAGGGGATAGAGGTACAGCTCAGTGGTAAAACATTTGCCTAGCATTCAAAAGGCTCCAAGTTCAACCCCCAGTACTACAAAAAAAAAAAAAAAAAATCCAGATCCTTTCTGCTCTCTTAAGACTTCCTTTAATTGGGAAAGCAACAGTTAATGTCACTTATTCTTGCTAAGATGTGTCTGATACGTGATGAGCTTATACAGCCTTGAACCTAAAAGGAACTGGCTACAGCTGTTGGAAACTCTAGAAAAAGAAAGAGAGATTTAAAAAAAGAGTTGTAAGTGGGGAAGAAAGAAAAAAGGGAAAAGAGGATATATATCAATAGAACAACATTTTATAGTTGTACTGACATGGCACTCAGAAAGTTTCAGATTTCAGAGCATTTCAGATTTTGGATATCACATTAGAAATGCTCAACCTATATATCCTTTATAGCATACAAAGCTTTGCACATGTTTCTTAGAAATCGAGTTCTTTGACAGCTAATAAAAGAAAGTATCTACAAGCACTAGCAGGATGGGAATCCAGGTCTCCTTCCTACACTCTGTCTGCCACTCCTCTCATCCCTGAAAAAGCGCCTTTCACTCCTTCCTCCCTCTAGTCTCTCTACATCCTGTTTATACTGAGTCCAGAATCCTGACTGCTGATGAAAGACGGATGGTTTGAGCACCCTCCTCTGCACATGGAAATAAAACCATCTGTTAATGAGAGAAGGGGAAGTAAAATACTTCATTTTCCTCCTTAAAACAGTCATGTACACACTTTTTTTTACAAAATCCTGCATTGCCGTATCTGAGCGAATTCTTCTCATCTATGGTCATGAAGAGTTTGGGGTTTTTTGTTTGTGTATTTATTAGTAGTTTTTTTAGTGAGTGTACACAACAATGGGTTTCGTTATGACATTTTCATACATGCATATCATTCTACATTGCTCATGTTCATCCTCCATTACTCTTATTTCCCACTTCTTCCCCACAAAAGTTTATTGATGATGCAGATGATACAAAGAAAATATTCTTTCCCTTAAATATTATTTTAATAAAAAGCTGCTCCCTTCAAAATCATTGATTTATACTTTACAAAGGCATCTACAGCCCATCAACCTGCATTCCTTGCTCCGCTCCTCTTCCCCACTCCCTGTTTTCTTCAGCTGAGACTCTGACTCACTGTGGAAACAGGCAACTAGAAAACTGCCCAAGAAACCTAGCTACACCTAGGTAAAGCTGCAGGACCAGATGACAAGAGCCCTCCACCCACACTGACTGACTGCCTCACAGAAAACAGGGAGTGCTGACTGACCGCCTCACAGAAAACAGGGAGTGCACTGAGCTCAAGACAGCAGGGGACATTTCTTAGATACCCAAAGAAGCAAGAGAGCAGGCTGTTGCTGAAATACCTGAGGGCATTCTCTTACTCAAAAAGGATTGCATTTATAAGTTATTCTTTCTGTATAATAACCTAAATACATAAAGAATATGGCCAGCTCAGGGAAAGAGGGCTTTCTAAGCCCACAAAGTGCTAATAGAAAGTAAAGAACACACACAACACACACAGTAACAGTGTTCACACAATCACCAAGGAAGGATAAAGTGTAGCTTGAAAATTTATAATAATACCTCTCAGGTTGTTGAGTCCCTCAAGGAACTTCTGGTACTTGTAAGCGTTCATGCCCTGGCCCAGCTGTGTCCGTTCAATGGCTGGAAATAGGCACCATGGTGCAGTGACAGCTGAGAAGTGAGAGCACACAAACCAACTGATCTCTACTCCGCTTCTGCTAGCCCCCAAGAACTGGACTTTGACCACACTTACGAGTGACCGTCACCAGAGAAGCCTCATTACCTTACAGTCCTTTGTGCACCCTCATTTGTTGCAGTAAGCGGAAATACCTCCCCTGAAGAGTCTAGCCCCTCCTTTGTGCAAATGAGCCAAGAGACTACAACAGCCCCTGCCTATTATTTCCTACCTTCCCTCTACACCTTAGCCAAGGCTCCACTGGAATTAAATGAGGTGGGGTGGGGGGGGGCACGCTTACTTATTTTTCAGGACACAAAGTAGAGATTCATTTAACATTTGGGAATAAAAGTTTTAAAGGGCCACACTGCGACAGGAGCCCTTGAGCAAATATCACATGCAAAGGGGCAGTTTCACAAAATAAACAATCAACTCTGCACTCTCCTTTCAGCAGTCATGTTTATAGACTGGAATACTGGCATATAACACATGAAAGGACATATTAACGCAGTCCCAGGCAGGGAGAGGAAGGCAGCAGAAATTAATCCGATTCCCTAAGTGCTAAACATGTAACAGTAAGGGAGGCAGAACCTTCTCCAGAGATAACTAGGGAGAAAATGCAGCCCAGACATCACTACATGTCCCCCACTTCCGTGCACTATTTCACTCAGCTGATTTCTTTTTGAGTTGTTTTACTGTGTCAGTAGCTGTTGCAAATTTTCTTTTATTCCATTAGTTTCAAAAAGATGACCATCTCAACTGTCACAGCTCTTAGGATAAGCTATACATATTATAATTACTGGGAAGAAACCCTAAAGTTTCCATTTCTATTGCATCTTTGCTATAAAGAACTCAAAGTGGCTCCTCAGCGTTATTATACTCATCTTTGAAAGTGTTTTTTGTTTGTTTGGGTTTTGTTTTGTTCTGTTTTTGGTGGTACTGGGCGGTTGAACCCAAGGCCTCATGCATGCTAGACAAGCACTCTACCACTGAGCTGTACTCCCAACCCCCTTTTTTATTTATTATCTTGCTCAGGCTGTTTCTGGCGTTGCAATGGAGATCGTCCTGCCCCAGCATCCCAAGTCATTGGGATTAGAGGCATGTGCAACAGCACCTGGCGTTGAAAATGTTTTTATGAAAATAACTGTTAAATAATCTGCCCAAAAATCACACATCAGGCCATTGAGACAGCAGGGGAAGAATTGTTTCCCAAATCTGAGTTTGGTATGCCTGCACATTTTACCATGAAAGCCTTAATATTCTAGAAACCTGGGAGCAATTAATGGAGTCAGATCCCACTCAACAACCCCTTATAAAAGACGTACATCTCTACCCCAACAAAGGTCTAAAATTTTTCTGATAACTGGCTCATAGGCTACCATTCAGTGATCTAGGGTAAAATTAACAGTTTGCTAAATATAATATTATGCAAAAGTCCCAATTATACAGGTTGAATGTAGGTAGAGAAACTGTGTAAGTAGCACTATGAAAACACAAGAGGGAATACACCTTTAGAAGGGTCAGGCTAAATAATTTTAAAAGCTTCTAAGATACTGGAAAGGGAAAAATGATAAAAATAACCAAACCAAGCTTTTGTGCCTGCCAATGCTACTAGTCGGTCAAGAGTATCAACAAGATAGCCAGCCACTTGTACAAATCTGAGTAGTAGAAGTCATGTTGTTATCATTGTTAGGTGTCTGACTCACACGACCCCATGTACAATAGGCGAAACGGTATTGTTAGTGTTCTTCTGCTATTCGTAGTTTTCAATGGCTGATCGTTTTTTAGGAATGGGTTACCAGGTCCTTCTCCCAAGCCTATAGCATCTGGTGTTCCCAGGCGGTCTCCCATCCAAATACTAACCAGGTCTGACACTGCTTAGCTTCTGAGATCTGATGGGATCAGACGCCACAGTGGTAGTAGAGCTGCAGGCCAGTAGAAATCACTGTTGTTATTAGGTGCCATCAAGTCATGTCCAACTCATAGCAACCCTCATAGGATTTTCAATGGCTGATTGTTTTGAGATTGCCTTGGGAGTGGATTGCCACATCCTTCTTCCATTTTTGTGGTGCTGGAAATCAAACTGCAGAGAGGTGCTCTACCAACTGAGCTAAATCCCAGCCCCAGTAGAAGTCATGTTGTTGTTGTTGTTGTTAGGTGCCGTCAAGTCGGTATCCGACTCATAGCAACCCTCATACGGTTTTCAATGGCTGACTGTTTCGGGATTGCCTTGGGAGTGGATTGCCAGGTCCTTCTCCCATTTTTGTGGTGCTAGGAATTGAACTTGGGACCTCAGAGACTGCAGCGCAGCGCTCTACCAACTGAGCTAAATCCCAGCCCAGTAGAAGTCATAGGTGAACTTAAATACATGATTCCTTTTCTCAAAGAACAACTTAATGGGCAAGATAAATTAGCTAAAGAGAAGTTGAATGCATCAAGAGCAGATGTTAAGTAAAAGGATGTAGAAAGACAAATACAGATTCTTTGATGCAGTGTTAGAATCACAGTATATTTAAAATCACCTAGTTCAACAGACAAGCTACATGACCTGCCTCACAGTCTGAATTCTTCATCTATGAAATAAGACTGTGAAAAAAATAAATTTAAAAAATGAATTAAGACTGTGGACTGAGAAATGCAAACATTAAGTAATGTTCACATTATGTCTGTCTGTCTTCCTGAAGTTTTTCAACTTGTTTTTCCAGGAAACATATAGATACCAGAATTCAATGGAAGCCAGGCATTGTGGTACAAGCCTATAAGCCCAGAACTCAGAAGGCTGAGGCAGGAGGCTTGTGAGTCTGAGGCCAGCCTGAGCTACATAGTAGGATGCTGTCTTTAACCAGAAAGAAAGAAAGAAAGAAAGAAAGAGAGAGAGAGAGAGAGAGAGAGAGAGAGA
>VMDO01000606.1:251050-278999 GCA_007922755.1 Pedetes capensis | reverse complement strand
AAAAAATGTATTTGCAATGAAAAGGTCATTGGACTGACAAAATTCTATCATGCGGATCTCCAGCTTCATTTCTGTCACCAAGATCATATTTTCCAACTACTGGGCCTTCTTCTTTGTTTCCAACCTTTGCGTTCCAGTCACCAGTGATTATCAGTATGTCTTGATTGCATGTTTGATCTATTTCAGATTGCAGAAGCTGGTAGAAGTCTTCCCTTTCTTCATTTGTGGCCTTAGTGGTGGGTGCATAAATTTGAATAATAGTCATATTAACTGGCCTTCCTTGTAGGCGTATGGATATTATTCTATCACTGACAACATTGTCTTTCATGACAGATCTTGAAATGTCTTTTTTGATGATGAATGCCACCCCATTTCTCTTTAGTTTATCATTCCCAGCGTAGTAGACCATATGACTGTCTGACTCAAAATGGCCTATGCTGGTCCATTTTAGCTCACTGATGCCTAGAATGTCAATGTTTATGCGATCCATTTCTCTTTTAACAATTTCTAACTTGCCTAGATTCATACTACGTACATTCCATGTTCCAATTATTAATGGATGTTTATAGCTGTTTCTCCTCATTTTGAGTCGCATCACATCATCACGTTGAGCACCCTGGGGTTTTACTCCATTTCCCTCATCACGGTATACTCTACTTGGAGAAGGCAACTCTTCCCCAGGTTTGGAGTCAAGATGGTGGACAGATAACACACACCTTTTGTTCCGAAGCAATAAGAAGCCTCGATTAGGGGTTTAAAAAAGCCAATTGAATAAATAGAAACAGAGATTCTTGACATGTAGAGGGAACTTAACACAAGGTCCATTACGTGAACGATCTGTGATTAAGAACATCATCCTTTTTCCTGCACCTTCCTCAAACTCCAGTTTCTCAAGTGTAACTTCCCAGTAATGCAAGAAAAATTTTTGCTCAGCTTGATAATCAACTCCCAGAGAAGGAGAAATAGGACAAGAATCCCTTGATAAGATTATCACCTACCCCATCAGTCCAATGATATGCATTTGTGACAAGAGCGCACTTATCTTGGTTTCCTAAGGCTGTAGTTACAAATTACCACAGACTTCATCATCTATTACTAAAAGAATTTATTCTCGAACAGTTTTGAAGCCCAGAAGTCTGAAATAGATGCAGTGGGTCAAGATCAAGATGTTGACAGGCCTATTCACTGAGGTGCTAAAAAGGAGAATCTGCTCCAAGCTTCTCCAGCTTCTGTGAGCTAATGACAGTCCTGAGCTGGGGCTGCCCTGTGGTCACATTGCTTTCTCCTCTCCTGTCCTCCATGTGTCACTCACCCTTTGTCTCTCCTTTAAAGACACTTTCCTAGGATTCATCTCAAAAATCTCACGTTAAGATCCTTAATCACATTTGCAAAATTATTTAATGCTTATAAGGTAACATTTAACTCTACCTGGGATGAGGACTGAATGGTATTTTGTTGACTATTATTCAGCCATACCACTGTGCCTGCAGCTCTACCACTGTGGCGTCTGATCCTGTCAGATCTAGGAAGCTAAGCAGGGTTGGGCCTGGTTAGTACTTGGATGAAAGACTGCCTGGGAACACCAGGTACTCTAGGCTTGGGAGGAGGACCTGGCAACCCACTCCCAAAAATCAATCTGCCATTGAAAACCCTTTGAATAGCAGAGAAGCACTGACAATGGTGTTTCATTTGTTGTACGCTGAGTCAGACATTGCCTGGACAGCACCTAACATTATTCAGCCTACTATTGTGCTTTAACTAATTTAACTGATGTTTATTTATTTTTCTGATTAGATATGCCAACATTAGATTTGGGTTTTTGAAAGAAAAATCCACTTGAATGAATAAAAGTTTGAGAGTTCTAAATACTATTTCCGTTAGGAAGTCAAAAATCCTGTGTCAGGAAATAGGCCTGACAGAACTCAAGATTTCTGAACCTCTGTAATTGACTGAATCTGCTACTTTTGTTATCCCGTACCTGATTACCAGGAGATATTAATATTAAAACTGAAAATAAAGGGAGTCTGTGTGCTTTTTAGAAACAAAAAGGGACAAACTAGTAACCCTCCTGTTACACTATGCTGAACAACTGGTAGAGAATCCTAAAGGTCTGAGTAACTGATAGGGAATGGCACCTTGTCCCCAAGGCCCTTGACAAGGAAGAAAGGCCCACCAAAGGACCAGTGAGAAGTGGTCCGAAGGATGCACAATTACAAGTCTGGGGACAAGTTCCAGACAGTGACTCATTCATTTCTATACAAAAACAAGTGCAGACCATCCTCTGATTCAGTCATTTAGGAATGTCTACCGGGCACTTAGATGGCCAAAGCAGCCCCTTGAGAAACACTGGAGACATTAGAGAGGATTTCATGCCTTCAAGGACCAGACACTTTGTTGGAAAATAAAACTTACAAGTTTGAAGGCAAGTTAGGAACTTCAGAATGCAGATGTTCGCTAAAAGCTTTTTGACTAAAACTGAGTAATAATGAATTTTTGTTAAGAGTGGCTCTACAGAAGATACTTCTCCAAACTTCTAGATTTTGTAGAGCAGTAATATTACAATAAGAAAAAAACAATTATTTCACAATATATATGTATGCAAAAACATTAAGTTATAAACCTTAAATATATACAAATTTTATACATCTATTATATCTCAATAAAGCTGTTGCAAACTAAACAAGAAGACAGCAATATAGATTAGGCAAAATTTTGCTGCAATTAGGGCAACTTTTAAAATGTAACAACATATATCCAAAGCAATATAAGTCACCATATTATAGAGATACCTATTCATCTATGTTTATTGCAGCACAATTCACAATAGCCAAGATACAGAATCAACCTAGATGTCCATCAACAGATGAGTGGATGAGGAAAATGTGCTTTTTATACACCATGGAGTTTCATTCAGCCATAAAGAAGGATGAAATTATGGTGTGGATGGAACTAAAGATCACCATTTTAAGCAAAATAAGCCAGACCCAGAAAGAAAAACATCATGTTTTCTCTCATATGTTCATGTTAGACATGTTAGATGTCAATATATATACAATGTTAAAATATATAGGTCATGAAACTAGAAGACACCTATGTAGGGGGAGATCAGGGACTAAAAGGAAGAGAGAGGGATCAATGAGAAAGGGTAATGGGGAAAAGGAAGGGCAATGCCACATGTTTTGATGTTAAGGCAAAATCCATATGCATAGATATAGATATACAGATACAAACAAGACATGAAAGTAGAAGGGGACCATTGGAGGGGAGGGAGGCGTTGGGGGAGGGAGGTCATGAAGGGTAACGGGGAGGTGAACGTGAGCAATGCAGAATCATATGCATGTGTGGAAATGTCATAAAGGAATCCATTAAGTTGTACACCAAAAAATTACTGCGAGAAATAAAGTAAGATAAAATGTAGCAATGAGAATACCACCCACAAAATGTGAAATATTGAGTATACTCAATTTTCATGGAAACTCACTGTGTCCTCTCTTTTTCTCTCTCATTGCAAGCAGCCCTCTAATTATTTCCATTATTTGATCCTCAGATGTGTTCTATGTGACGTGTAGGGCCAGTCATTTCCTCATCCCCATTTTACAGATCAGGGAATTGAGATGGGCGGACAGTCACTAGCTTGCCCAGGGAAGCAGTGACAGTAAGTAGTAGCTTCCCAGTAGCCAGCATCCCTGCGCCTTTCTCTACATCAAGCAGCTATCGTTGAACCAGGGCATTCATGTGTTGTGAGTTCTAATGCTTTAGTCCTCACCTGAGGCTGTGGTCGACAATCTCCCCAGCCATCCCACACGCATAGAGTTTTAACAGTGAGCCTCCATACTGCAAGACAGTGCGCACCCTCACTGTAAGACGGTGCGCACCCTCAGAAGACTGCTGTGCCTACTATGCATGATATCCCATGTCCAGAATAATTCCTGGATGCTAGTGGACATGTTTCGGTTTGAATGTTTTAAAAAGAAATGTCCCAGGAAGTCAAAAAATGTTCTTACCACCTGGTTGCATATTTTTGGTTGCACCCTCAAACAGCTATGATGTTGAGGAAATGATAAGACTTCTTAGTGCAAACATAGCTCCGTGGTAGAGTACCTGCCTAGCATGCACAAGACCCTGGGTTCCATTCCAACACTGCAAAAAATAAAAAAATAAAAATAAAGTGGGAAAACGGGAAAAAATAAAGAAGATTGGACTTCTCTACTCTCGCTGGTGATGTTTACTTAGTCTCTAAACTCAGGACAAATATCCTTTCCTATAGAAGCCCACAAGGACTCTGCCAGCTGGATTCAAGACCACCTCTTTGTGACTTCATGTGCATTTTTTCATGTTTTTTAAGCCATTTCTCCATCTATACTGTGAGTACTTTGAGGATGAGAAATCTTTTTCTTTCCCTAGAGCCTGATGTATAATCCATGTCCAAAAAACATACCATGAACAAAATGAGTGAATGAATGAATGTGCAGCATCCAGTAACAGCTTATTTTCAAATGAAAACTTGGCATTCATCTGATCTTACTCAAATTGTCCAGAATGTGTCAAAGGTTTTAAGTTAGAACTTTTTAGAGAACAAGTTCAGGAACAAGAAAGTTGGAAACAAGTTAAAAAATAAAAAACCTGGCTTTCTCAACAACATCCCAGATAAATTAACTTTCAATCTTCTCTCCTACTCTGGAGGAATTTGAGGCTGGAGATTTCAAAGTGTTTTCTGTTTTTGTTCCCATCCTCACAACTGACTCATTCTTACTTATATTGACAAACAGCTAAACATCATTAATGTTACAGCATATCACACTGTATAATACACAGTGGTTTATCTGTCTCCTCCATGAGAATCAGACTCCTTTGTCAGGGTCTGAGGCTTTATATATAGAAAATGATGGTCATGTTCCATAAGAGACAGGATGTTCTGCTGCTCCTTTAAGGACCTACAAAGTGTTTCAGAGCCACTAGACAAAGAAAGTGCTGTTCCTGGGAGAGTTAACTTTTACCCTAAAAAATAAACAGAAGCGGTTGTATGCCTTCAAGGTTGTATGCCTTCAAGGATGGCTGAGGTTGTAGATAATAAGCTGAGGTTGCCAGAAGCAGCTGTAGCCCTCAAGGACAGCTCCTTGAGCTTTTTTGATAATTCATACATAAGTATGAGAACTGAAAATAAAGCTTTGCTCAAGACCATCAGTCTTGGCCTCTTCGTCTCTTTCATCCTCGGCTCTCCCCTTCCCCCGGCTGGACCGCAGCACTTGGCGCTCAACGTGGGGCCCCTGAAGGTAGGAGAGACACATCCGACGGACCCCTTTCTACTCGCCAGAAGCCAGGTGAGTAAAGGGGCAACAGAGGCGAAGATGGACAATAAGTCAGGCAGAATGTTGTATATACATTGTTTGCAGCATATTCTCAAAGTTCGAGGCATTAAAGTGGAGCCACAACAGTTGCTAAGCTTTTTAAAATTTGTTGCTCGAGTATGTCCTTGTTTTCCAGAGAATGGTACTGTTGATCTTAAGTTATGGTCTAAGGTAGGTAGGGAATTACAGGAATATTATCAGAAGAATGGCCCTACAAAGGTGCCCACTGATACTTTTTCTTTATGGCGCTTGGTACGTGATGCGATTGATATCAGGAATGAATTAGATAAATTAAGGGAAGAAATTAAGAGTAATCATGAACAAGCCTCATTGTTGAGAGACGACAATGTGTTGCCTGATGAGCCCAAGGAAGGGTTATGCCCTAATTTAGCCAATTATGGCACCATTCAAGGGGATAATAAAGAGGATGAGTGGCTTCCTCCTCCCCCAAAATCAGCTGCAGCTGCCTTTCTAGCAGAAGGGCATAATGAAATAGAAACTGAAACTGAGAAAAAAATTGAAAGATATTCTAGATCGATTGACTTTGTTGGAAAAACAACAGTCATCTCAGATCCCGGAGTCACCAGCTCCATCTTGTAACCCACAGTATACCAACCCATTTAAGAAATATTTTACATCAGATCCTGCAACTGTTGCTGTGGCTCAATTGCCTCAGTTGTCTCCTGGAGCTCCCTCTTCAATTACATGTATTAGAGAGAGTTCCTATTGTATTTTAAATAAAATGTATTATTTAATATATTATTTAATACATCTCTAATACAATACAATATTTGTATTTTAATTTAATTTAATCTTAATTTAATCTAATTTATATTAAATTATATTATAATTATATTATAATTATAATCATATAATTATATAATTGTATATTATAATTATTATTGCATTATAATTTATATTATATTATATTAATCTCTAATACAATACAATATCTCTAATACAATATTTAATATATTATTTAATGCATCTCTAATACGTTGCATGTATTAGAGACAGTTCCTATTATAAAAACTGCTAATTCTACTATTTTATACTATTTTTATGAAATCCAATGTTTGATTCAGCAATGTCAAATGCTGTTTTACATTACTCATATTAGAGCACATTCAAGGCTGCCCGGTGTACTCTCTGCAAGAAATCACCTTGCTAACTCCCATACAGGTGTTGTGAATTTACACAAAGCCCAAACTTTTCACTCTTTGCATCATACTAATAGCAGATGCCTACAAAAACTTTATAGTCTTACCCGTGAATCTGCTAGGAATATAATTAAATCCTGTCCAAATTGTAAAATCTCTTTGCCAGTACCTCACTATGGTATAAAACCTTGAGGACTACAAGCAAATCATCTCTGGCAAATGGATGTTACCCATATTCCTAGTTTTGGAAAATTACAATTTGTACATGTCACAATTGATACTTTCTCTGGATATACAGTTATTACTCCCCTTGCAGGCGAAAAGGCTACTCATGTTATTAGACATTGCTTAATTGCTTTTTCTACTTTAGGCATTCCAAAACTTTTAAAAACTGATAATGCTCCAGCATATACTAGTCTCCAATTTGCTACTTTCCTGAGAAAATTTAATATTTTCCATAAAACTGGCATTGCTTATAATCTACAAGGTCAAGGTATTATTGAACGCCACCACCTTGACATTAAAAATTATTTAAACAAAATGAAGAAGGGGGAGCTATACCCAGCCTCCCCAAATAATTATGCAGCACATATAATGTTTATCTTAAATTTTTTGCTGCTGGATGCAAATGGACAGTCAGCAGCAGATAGACATTTCTCTGGTTCTAAGGCTCAGAAGGCCTGGGTTTGATGGAGGGACCCATTAGATAACCAATGGAAAGGACCCGACCCCGTGTTGATATGGGGACGAGGACATGTTTGTGTTTTTCCACAGGATGCTGATTCTCCTCGTTGGATTCCTGAGCGTTTGGTCCGGCAATCCAGTCCTATGCAAGAATAAATCCATCTCATATTGGGCATATGTTCCAAATCCACCTATTTTGTATCCTGTGTCCTGGGATGATCCTACATTCAAGACTGGGCCTCATTTGAGAATAATACATTAAAGGGGCTAACAGAAGGACTGTGGACTGTTGATCATCGTAATTATCATAAGGACTTGTGGAAATTAATACTAGCGTTTGAAAATATTAGTGTAAACATGATTGGTAAATTTACCTCCACTAAACCTGATGTATTTTCTGGAAAATTGCGAGCTTGTGTTCCCGATCCTTACCTGTTATTGACAGGAAATGTTACTGTTAATTATACTCAAGATAATTATGATGTAAACTGTACCAATTGTAATTTGACTAATTGTATAGGTGGTATTGAAGAAGGTCAACATTTACTTGTCCTCTACAATCCATCATTCATAATGGCACCTGTAAATGTGTCAGAAGGATGGTATAGTGAAGCAGGTATGCAGACATTACTGGAGATAAAAGAAATGATATTAAGCCATCATAAGAGATTTATTGAATGGTTGATTGTAGGAATTATTTCTCTGGTGACAGTCATAGTTAGTTCTTCCGTAGCAGCTGTGGCATTAACTCAAAATATTCAGACTGCCACCTTTGTGAACAGTATGATGAACAATATCACAGATAATTGGGAAAAACAAGAATCTATAGATGAAAAAATGGAACACAAGTTAAATGCATTGTATGATACTGTAATGTTAATGGGATCCGAGATTCAACAGATAAGAATTCATCAAAAGTTGGAATGTCATAATGCATACACTGCTATATGTGTAACTAAATTAAGATATAATGAAAATTTGTATAGTTGGAACAAAATTAGAAAACATCTACTTGGAGAATGGAACAATCATAATGAAAGTATAGATCTAATGTCCCTGCATAAGCAGATTTTAAATATACAACAAACACCATGATTGGATATCAGTACAGAAAAGGTCGCAGCAGAATTCTTTGATAAATTGTCTCACATGTTTCCATCATGGAATTCTTTATGGGGAACAATGACCACCTTAGGGTGCATTGTAGGAATTATCCTACTATGCTGCATGTGCCTCCCATGTGTTGTGCGAATCTTAATGCACAACTTTAGCATGATTCTGGGAAGAGTTCATGCTTTACAGTTAAAGACCCTCCCCTCTTATAATCAAGATGTGTAGTTAATGACGGGTAAGATCTGCACTGGTTCATTAGTAACCTAAGACAGGGGGTCAGCGCCCAGAGGCTGACACTCCTATGATGGGTAAGCATTGAATCAGGCTCGGACAACCTAAGACAGGCAGCATCTTTGAATCTTTAAATAAAATAAAAGGAGGAACTGTCGGGGTCTGAGGCTTTATATATAGAAAATGATGGTCATGTTCCATAAGAGACAGGATGTTCTGCTGCTCCTTTAAGGACCTACAAAGTGTTTCAGAGCCACTAGACAAAGAAAGTGCTGTTCCTGGGAGAGTTAACTTTTACCCTAAAAAATAAACAGAAGCGGTTGTATGCCTTCAAGGTTGTATGCCTTCAAGGATGGCTGAGGTTGTAGATAATAAGCTGAGGTTGCCAGAAGCAGCTGTAGCCCTCAAGGACAGCTCCTTGAGCTTTTTTGATAATTCGTACATAAGTATGAGAACTGAAAATAAAGCTTTGCTCAAGACCATCAGTCTTGGCCTCTTCGTCTCTTTCATCCTCGGCTCTCCCCTTCCCCCGGCTGGACCGTGGCACTCCTTGAGCAAAGTATGTATTTCATCTGTGTAATCCCAGGGCCTACCATTAACCCTGGTTCCTTCTCTGATGAATGAATACTTGCATAAACAAAATAACACTTAAGGATCTCTCTCAAGATTATTTATCACTTTAGCTTCAGACTCCTCAGATTTAACTTTGCTACATTTAGAATAAAAATTATCATGGGAATGAAACTCTGTGAAAATATAAATTATGTACAGAGTATAGGATATAATATCTGTACTTCACACATTATGTGTGCCATGTTTTACTACTATTCCTTCTGAGGACTCACTCCCTAAATTACATAAATAAGTGTAGCTTAGTTCATCAGAGTTACTCAAGGTCTTTGAAAAAATATTGTGTAGGACTAATCCTAAAAAGAAAAATTACCTTGCATCTTAGGGTTGAACATTCTTCTACTATTAATGAAACTTTTGGTTAGAAAGAAAGTTTTGCATACTTAATCCCTTTATACCTTCTCTCCAGATGCCATCAATTCTTTACCTGAAGACTGTCTTGAATCAACCTCCTACAGAAGACAGCACTACATGTTCTCTGATCTTCCATAATCACGTGTCAAAATTTATATTTACTCAGTAATTACCCTATGGTGCAATTATTTGCCACTCAAATGTCTCCATATAAATAAATGGAATTTACTGGAGTAGCACTGAACCTTCCATCATTCTGCTCTTCTCCCTCTTAGTAATAAAACACTTTAAGTTTCACTTGGACCATAACTGTCTAGCTAGTGATCACTTCTCCAAGCCTCTTTTGAAGTCTAGAATACAAATTGGTTCATTGTTGTTGTGTTGTTAGGTGCCGTCAAGTCGAGTCTGACTCATAGTGATCCTCATAGCGTTTTCAATGGCTATTTCGGGATTGCCTCAGGAGTGGATTGCCATGTCCTTCTCCCATTTTTGTGGTGCTGGGATTTGAACTCGTGACCTCAGAAACCACAGAGCAGCGCTCTACCAACTGAGCTAAATCCCAGTTGTTATTGTTAGGTGCTATCAACTTTACTCATCACGACTCTGTCTACAACAGAACAAAACACTCCCTGACATCATGCCATGCACATGATCTTTTTTATGTCTAAGCCCATTGTTGCAGCCACTGTGTCAATCCATCTAGTTGAAGGTTTTCCTTTTTTCCACTGAAATGCCATTCTCCCAAACATAATGTCCTTCTCCAGGGATTGGTCCCCCCGACAACATGTTCAAAATATGCAAGACACAATCTAACCATCCTTGCTTCCAAGAAGGACTCTGGTTGCCTTTCTTCTGGAAAGGATCTATTGGTTGTTTTCTCAGCCCATAGTATATTCAGTATTTGTCTCCAGCACCGTAGATCAAAAGTATCCATTCTTCTGTTTTCCTTATTCATTGTCCAACTTTCAGCTTTCACAAGCATATGATGCAACTAAAAATACCATGACATAAGTCAGGCGCACTTTAGTCTTCAATGTGACATCTTTACTTCTCAGCACTTTAAAGAAGTCTTCTGCAAATCTTTTTCCCTGTGCAATGTGTCTTTTGATTTTTTGACTGCCACTTCCATGGGTGTTTATTGTTGAACCAAGTAAGATAAAATAATAGAAGACCTCAATCTTTTCTCCATTTATCATGAAGTTGCACACTGCCCCTGTTGCAAAGATTTTTGTTTTCTTGATTTTGAGGTGCAATATACTGAAAGCTGTGTTCTTTGATCTTCATCATTAATATTTCTACAAGTGTGATGTAAGCAGAAGTGATGGGCATGTCCCTATTACAGAGGAAATTTCTTGCACTCTATTTTCCTTTTTCTCCTTTCTCACAAGCTGGAAATATGCTTGGAACATACATATAACAACAATAATCTTAAATATAATGAAGAAATAAGATATTAAAAATGTGAGTGACCTTGTAGATGAATTATAGCTCTGAAACTATATAATTCATTTTTTTACTGTTAGAAGATAAAGAAACAAAATTCTGCTTTATCCAAATTATTAGATTTGATGTTACAGTTGTTTAACTTATATTCCATTACTATAGAAACTGGCTCCTACAAGTGAGGTACTTCCATAATAGTAATAATAAAAATACATGGCGCTAGCTCAGCACATGTGGTGATGGATAGATAGGACAATCCTGCAAGCTGGAAGATGATGCCCCTTGATATGTTACTCCAAAACATATGCCAACCTGGAAATATACTATGGTACCTTTAAGAATAAGTTTTTTAATGTAAGATCATTGATATATGTTAGATGCTACTTGGAACTTTTTAACAAAATGTTGCTGGAGACACGCAATAAAGTTAGACAAGAAATGGCCAATAGAGATGTAATAGAATAAAAGTTTGCTAATAGGAAGTCCCTCTACATATGACTTGCAATGTAATGGATTAAAATCCTATTAATTTGCAACTTTGCAAAATGGGAAAGCTGTTTTCATATCCCAAAGAACATGACATAAGATTGCCCCTCAGAGGTAACTCAAGGATAAAGATCAGTAGTTTAAGGTGGCATTAAGGTAGTTGATGTTAAGGGTAGGTGATGAGCTCAAAGTAGAAGACAATGAAGAAGAGGAGATATCCATAAAGAAAGAGGGAAGGAGGGAGAGAGAGAGAGACAGAGAGTGAAAGAGAGAGAGAGAGAGGGAGAGAGAGAAACTACTATCTTGATAAATCCACTATAGTTTACTTTCTGGAGTTTTTAATGCCACAGTAACTTAGTGTATAGTCTACTGGTTATAGTTGGACAATGAAAGTGTGGATTAAAACAGAAAAGACAGAAGCCACCATCTTAGTATTCTAAGTGTTCCCATCACATCTTAAATTATCAGTGAGCCAGAGACTGTATCTTAATCTGTATATTTCTAGCATTTATCCAATTGCCTGGCATGGTAATCGATTGATATTTCTTTCATTAATTAAATAATTCACATAATGACAACAGCAAAGTGATAATGGTTGCAGGTTTCAAAGATTTTTTCAAAGAACATTCATTCTGCCTCCTCTACCTATTAATTGCCATTATATCCTTAGTGTGTCTGAGCATTCTCATCAAGTTTTGAAGTGAATTTTTGTTCTTTCCTGTTTTGAGACAGAGTCTCACTCTGTAGCTGAGGCTGGCTTGGGACTCACTATGTATCTCAGGCTGGCCTAGAATTCATGGTGATCCTCCTGCCTCAGCGTCCTGAGTACTGGGGTGGCAGGCATGCTTTACCACATCTGGCTAAGTTTTGTATTGAATAGTTACTCATGATATCTATCCTATTTGAAGCAAAAGTGCATCTGATCTCTATTTATTTGTCCTAGAAAATTCTAATTATTTATTTGCAAAGCAAAAGTAAAACAAAATCAAGAGTAGATTTTTTGTTAAATGTAGAAAATTATTAATTAGCAGATGACTTACATTTTCTTCTTTGTATATTTAGAGTCCCATGGCCAAACTTTCAGTACAGTATTCCCGGATATCATGAGGTCCTCAAAAGTAAGTCCTCAAAAAACCCTTCCCACATATATTTAATCTAAATAAGAAAAAAGTACAGTTGTATTTTTGATAATTTTCTGAGTGGTGATATTCATTAATAAGCTCTCTAACAGAAGATAAACTAGGGGTGTGTATGGAAAGCATTGGAGCAACATAACAGTGCCATAATATTCAATACCATGAAAAGAAAAACTGCCATCAATTTTCCTATTGATTATGAAATTATATTTCTTCCTTCCAGCTCATTAGTATTGGGTATTGTACCATTTTGTAATAACTGAAAAAATCAGGTTGTGAAATGCGAAATGCCACATTATAGCAGGGAGACATTCTGATAGATGGGACAGAGCAGTGAACTCAGAGTTAGAAGACCGGAGTTCCACTGAATTCTGGCTCTGCTGTGACATTTTTATTAACTTTAGGCAAGTGATTTAATCTTTAAGTCTTAACTTCCAGAAATATAAAAGATTGGCAGGATGTGCTAGGAAATGACTAAGGTATTTTTTGGTTCTAGAGTTTTGTGATTATACAAATTCTCTCATCCACTACATAGCACTAAAATCTCAACTATATCAATGCATATTAATTGAAGAATACACTTCATGTTAAACATCATGCTATGTAAAAGCTGACATAAATGGCCACTATACATGTGATCCCTATCCTATTAGAACTTACAATGCAGTGGAAAGGCTGAAACTATACTAATAATTATAACTCTAAATGATCTACTATATTTATAGGAAGTGCTGCAATGGAGAATGGACAATACTGTAAGGTATAAAATAAACAAACCTATCCTAATCCAGGGTGCTAGGAAATCATCTCTGAGTAAAATGGAACCTGAAGGACAATAGTGAGGCAAAGAAGAATGATGACAGAAAGAATATCCAAAGGAAATAGCATGAGCAAATGTCCTGTGGTGAAAGAAAAGTCTTGACCCAATTCATCATCAATGGTGGATATGGGAAGATCAGCTCAGAGGCTACCGAAGCAGGTGGGTGAAAAATGATGGTGATTTTAATGTTGTTGTTGCTGTTAGGTGCCATCAAGTCGTGTCTGACTCATAGCGACCCTCATAGGGTCTTCAATGGCTGATTGTTTCAGGATTGCCTACGGAGTAGATTGCCACATCCTTCTCCCATTTTTGCAGTGCTGGAAATCAAACTCAGGACCTCAGAGACTGCAGAGTGGCACTCTTCCAACTAAGCTAAATCCCAGCCTGGTGATTTTAATAGAGTTGTTATAATTAACACAGAAATAAACAGGTATTTTTTACATATTCAGAAACAGGAATCTACCAAAGTTATGTTTAATTTGAATATCAGTGTCAAAGTAGTGTGAGATTTCAGGGGTGATTTCACATTCAACTATTAGTCCTCTCATGACATGTGTTTCAGGGTATTTATAAGCAAAATATGACAGATTGAACCAATATAGAAGTACGCTTCACTATACTTTCAGGAAATGGGCATCAATCTTTGAGCACATCCAATTCCTGAGAGTTTGTTATGTTATGAAGGAGATAATTGGCTTTCAGACAATTCCAGATGATAGAAAGTTTTTCCTGATGTTGTGTCAAAATCTCTTTGCTTTAATGGCCACCTTTATTCTCTGGTCTCACCTGTAAACCACAGAGCAACAGAGATTGTGATTCATTTCTCTTTGATGTCTCAACATTCAGTAGTCAAGTACGTCAAAACCATGAGCTTTCCTTCCATCCTCACTGAGCTCCTGCCCCACACCTCTGTTCTGCAGGCCAGATTGGGGGCATTGCCCTGTCGCTGGACTCTCTCAGGCCGTGAGTGGCAACCAGCCTCCAAAGATCTGTCGTCTGGTGAGGGGGAGCCAAGCACCCAAGAGCCACACTGCCCAGAAAGGAGGCTTATGCCCATGGCTGCTCTGAGAAGCCTTGAGAAAGGCAGGCTCAGAGGCTGATACCCACAGCGGCTCCTTGCTTCTTTTCCTCCCAATGAAGACTCTGAGTGCTCTGCTCCAACAGCTCTTTATTTCTTCCTTGTCTGTCTCTGTTGATGGAATGGACACAGACTGCTCCATGTACCGCCCTTATATACTCTTCTAAGACTAGCCGGGGACCAATCAGAGCCAGTCACCCCATACAGGTTTTGGGCAATCAGAGGGGATATTCAAATTTGGTTTTGTAAAAGTAGCCAATCAGGGGTGGTTCCCAAACAGTCCAATCAGGAGCCATTCTGGGGTTTAGAAACAGCCAATCAGTGTCGAGGGGTCTGAGGCAAGGGAATAGATGCCAGTGCCATCTTGGACGGCTTGATGACCCTGAGCTCCTGGATGTAGGGCAAAGGTGACTCCCTGGGGAACAAGCCTCAGTCCTCCAAGGGGCCTAGATAGGCCCTGGGGCAAACTTCCTCTCTGGGCAGTGGCCTACACTGGGTGAAGTCTTACTTTCTTTGCTTGAGCACTTTTCATTCACTGTTACTCATCTTCCAGGTGCCAGATCAAGGACTGGTTTCTCAGAGAAGCCTAACAGAGGAAGACTAAGTCCCTTCATTGTAAACTCTCCTGTCACTTTAATTTTCTCCTTCATATCACTTCTTAAGTTAGAAATCATTAATGTCTGTCTTCCCTGTAGACCTAAAGCATGTGAAGAGACCTGGTCTAGCAAGGGAGAAAGACAAAACCACTAGGTATATGATTAAACGCTAATGAGACAGACAGTTTCTGAGAAACTGATGTCCGCTGAGCCTCAGAGGAGCAAAATTTCTGTAGGTGGGAGGTTGGGGTAAGGATATCCCAGAAACATGAGAGAGGCCTGAGGTGTGGCGCTCTGACCAGCTAGGGTGCAGGCACCTCGGGGAGATTGGGAGGCCTGGTCAATGGAGAGAGTGAGCACAATGTGTTATTGGATGGGACTGTAATGTTAGAAAGGGGATCTTGAATCTGGGTAATTCACTTCTGAAAAAGAAACCTGACTGATATCAATTCTATAAAACAGGTATACTATTTGTAAACAGTGTAAAAATTTTAATATACCAGTAATTGGACTTTTGATTCCAGGTAAAATGGTAAAACTACAAAGATATTCAGCATTTCTTCTGAGTTGATTTTAAAAACTGACAAATATATGAAACAATGGCCTTTAAGACACTGGGTAAGAGTAAATAAAGGACAATGACCCCTGAAAAGTGGAAAACAAGTTGGAGGAGACTAGGATTGCCCCAGCCATTCCCTGGGGAGAGTGTGTCGGCTGAGGCAACATGCATATTTATGACTTGGGCATAAATAGAGACAAAGAGAGCAGAAGGACTGAAGAGACTGAGAAATGGATCCACACAGGCACGAGAGCTGGTTTGTGATAAAGGTTCAAAGTCAATTCAATGGAGAAAATACAGTTTAAAACGTAAAAGAGTTGTATAATTGTACATAGGAAGGAAGGAAAGAAGGGAGGGAGAGAGGAAATGATTCCATTTATAGGTTGTCCCACATGGAAATAAAATCTCAAAATGGATCATAGAGCTAAATGTAAAACCTACAGCTGCAAAACTGCTAGAGGTAAATATACAGAAAAGTTATAACTTTGAGTCAGGCAAAAATTTCTTAAATATGATGCCCAAATAGCATGATCTCTGAAAGGAAAAAAATGACAAATTAGAGTTCATTAAAACATAAAAGTTCAATTCTTCGAAAGCCACTCTTAAGAAAACAAAAACAGAATCCACAGAGGTGTAGAAAATATGTGTAACATCTCTATCTTATAAGGACTTTTATCCAAAATTTATATAAAAAACCCTCAAAGCTCAATAGTAAAGAAAAAATAGTTAAATAAAAAAATACACAGGCACTTCACCAAAGAAAATATATGAATGGTAAATAATCATAGGACACTTTGCTAAACATCATTAGATATTAGGACAAAGTAAATTAAAAGTATACTGAGATATTGCTGCACACCATTCGGTGGTTGTTGTTGTTGTTGTTGTTGTTGTTGTTGTTGTTGTTGTTGTTAGGTGCCATCAAGTGGGGGTCCAACTCATAGCAACCCTCACAGGTTTTTCAATAGCTGATTGTTTCAGTATGGCTTCAGGAGTGGATTGATTGCCACGTCCTTCTTCAGTCCCATCAGAATGGTAAGCATAAAAAGATTTTAAACAGTATTGGAAAATAAATAGTATTAGAGAAACTATAGTTCATTCACACAAATGGAATACCATTCATCAATAAAAAGGAATGAAATATTGATATACTACCACATGCATGAATCTCAACATAGTTATTCTCAGTAGAAAAAACTCAGACATAACAAAGTATATACTGTATGATTCAGTTTTTACAAAATACAAAATATATTCTATATTGACAGAAAGTGGATCAATAATTGCCTGTGAATGGAGTGTCAATGAAGGGGTCATGGAGGGATTACAAAGGAAATGAAAGAAGCCTTGGCAGGAATGGATATATTCCTTATTCTGATTGTGGTGATGGCTTCCTTGGCATCTCCATGTCAAACCTTATCAAATTAGACATTTTAGATAAATGTAGTTTGTGCTTTGTTTTGTTTTGTTTAGTTTTGTTTTGTTTTTGGTCAACTATACCACATTAGAGTTATTTTTGCCTATGGATATTTATGAGTATATATAAACTACGTGTTTATATGTAGGCATATAAGTGACTTTGCCAAACATTATCTTCAAATCTATCCCATGCTGCAATTCAGTATCCAAAATAGATACCATTTCACTTCAGAATGTCTCTTGTGTAATATTCTATTTTATTATAGTTACCTTCATTTACTTTTTATTCTCCTCTTATTTTCTGAAGCGCCCAACTTAATACTTCACACATGGCCATACTAAGTAATTCATAATTAAGTTCAGAAGAGGTAAACTTTATTTATTCCCAAGGACAGCAGTGATAGGACTTTAAAGGAAAAAATGAAGTTTTAGAAAAATCGCAGTTTAATTCAAAGGTCAAAGCATCAAAACAAATAGGAAGTAAAATCCAAATAGTTAAACATTCTCTCTCAGCTAAACAAATTCAAACTTTGTGTCTGTCATCATAGTTTACGTAAAGAGAGATTTATTTTTATACTATGCTCTCAATCTTTTAGACTGTATACAACAAGGAGGATCAAACAGATGTGCCTTTATAAATGGCATAGTGCAAAAATTATTAATATGAAATCTGACCTCCTCCTGACCCCTAAGACACTGTTAGATGTAAGAATCTTAGTATCATGTTGTTTTACAAAAGGCCTAATCCAGACCTACACCAACAGAAAAATGAACATATTCAGAGTGACTTTCCCAGGGTCCCACGAGTGGGATCTGTGTACTGCAGCTGTGACCGATCCTATCAGTGAGCATTGGCTCTGTAAATGCTGCACTCTGGCTGATCCGTGGCCAGACATCCAAAGTCAAAAGTGAACTTTTTCTTCAGTGTATTTTTTGCCAATACACTTGATGGAAATTTTAGTCACCAGTACATCTGTACATTTTTCCCTTAGCTTCTCTAAGATTACTCATATTGAGAAAATAAATATTCAACAAAATATTCAAACAAAACAAACAAACTATGATGTTTATGATATGGCTGGAATGGGGCCAGGTTATAAGATACAATCGTGACAGCAGATATGTGATTGATAATCATACTCTCAGGGGCATTTCTTCAGGAAGGGACATGAGCAGAAAGGCATGGAGAGAGGCTGGGAGTGAAGAAAGCAAATACTGAGTTCCTGCAATCCCCTAGACACCCACACCAGGGCTGTAACAGATGCTGTACTATGCTCACAGTGCTGTGTAAGGCTGCAATTGTTAACATCATTTTGAAGAGTAAAAAGATGCTTCTCTGAAAGTTTAACCCACTTAACAAATTCTTAAAGTAACAAAGTGACAGAGTTGTTACTGAGATCCAAAGCTGCATAACTGCAAAGGGTTTCTTCCATAATACACAACCAGAAAGACTCCACAGAGGATAAAAAAAAAAAAAAGAAATGAAGTTTTTATATCATTCAGGAAACATAACTCAGATCTCATTTCAGATCATGATGTCACTGAGGACTTTATGAAAATATGAGCCTTATATTCACTTTATTTCTTTTAAAATGATGAATGCTATGTTTTTGTCTCTCAAAAAAGTAATAGAATCACAAACAATAAGCAGAATATATTTGTAAGGAATAAATCATTCTTAGGAAACCAAATTACTTTTTATCTTCTAACGGAATTACATAGCCATAAGATAATGGAAGTACAAAAACCCAATATATCTTGATTACTGATAAAACAGATAGTCTCTCTTAGACATTAACACAACTAATTGAAAATGGTCTCCATGTCGAATAAAAATTGACTTCATAGGAACAAAAGGGCAATGCCATACACTGTCCAGGGTCAGTCTGGGCTGCCTGTCTTGCCCAGCTCCGAAGGCCATTTATAATGTACTTGGAAGGACAGCAATTGTCTCAAATTACAGAGCAGACCAATCCTTCTGTCTAGAGCTGGCTCTGCCCATCTGGGAGACTCAACCTGCCTTAGATGGAAAGAAAAATAAGGCGTCACCAAGAAATGACTAGCAACTGTCAAACACACAATGGGTCAGGAGCAATATACGCAAAACCACCCTAAGGATCAATAAAAGGTCTCTTGAACTTTATTATGGAATTTAAACTGAATTGTGTAGGGCGTCTGAAGAAAACACGTCAGTCAGGCAAGAGATAGGTAGCTTGAAAGTACAGAAAAAGGGCAGTAAGGCAGAAAGGGAACCATTTTAGACTTAGCAAGTTTCAGCAACCTGCCCAATGGCCCAGGGTTTGGAGTGTATCTGTATCCTGGATTTTAAACAACTGAACCACTCGTATGCCATTCCACATATCACTGAAGAATATCTGCTCAGACTTCTTTGTCTCCTGACATGGCCAGGCTTTACAAGTCAGAAATGATTTTGGGAGTGGTGGGTAGAAGGAATATTAGCAACCGCCTAAGATGGATAAAATGGGAACCTACAAAATGGAATAAAGAGACAGCTTCTTGCTTGCTTCTTGGGAACTTGTAGACTCTTCCTAAGAAATTGATTTTGTTAAGTGCCCTTGATTTGGGTCCGACTCATAGCAACCCTAAGTACAACACAGGAAATATTCCCTGACACCATGCCATCCCCAGCACTATGCCTGTGCTTCTCTGCTATTCATAAAATTTTCAATGGCTGATTGTTTTTTGGAGGATGGCTCCAGGAGTGGATTACCACATTCTATCCCATTTTTGTTTTTGTAGGGATTGAACTCAGGGCCTAAGAGAGTACAGGGCAGCACTCTACAAATAAGCTAAACCCCAATCTTTCTAAGAAATTAGATGTTGGGTTAATGAGAAGGCATGAGAAACCCACTACGCAACACTGGTATTTGGTGTCCAAGCAGGAAAGAGATGGGCAGGCTTTCCAAAATAGTCACTATTCAGACTTTCCCTAGGAAGCATCCTCATCAATTATCATTTACATAATGTGAAAACCTGAAGTATTTATTAGGAAGGCAGAGAAAATTTCTCATAAATCATATAAAGCAAAGCATTTGTATTTGCTGTTTAGAGATTAAAATACATCTAAGATATAGTTTTTATTTGCCAAAGCTGAAGATAGCCACCCAATACACTCAATATTAGATTTTGCTTTTCTTAGTTCTACAATCAGCACCCGAGAAAGCAGCAGTCAAGAAATCAAAAGGTGCACTGCATTGCAAAAAGCCATTGCAAAAGACCTCTTCAATGTGTTGGAAAGTAAAGGTGTCACATTGAAGACAAAGGTGTGCCTGACACATGCCATGGTATTTTTAGTTGCATCATATGCTTGTGAAAGCTGGACATTGAACAAGAGATACAGGAGAAGAATTGATGCTTTTGAATTATGGTGCTGAAGATTTCTATTCAATATACCATGGACTACCAAAAGAACCAACAGAGCTGTCCTAGAAGAAGTGCAACCAGAGTGCTCTTTGGAAGCTAGGATGGCTAGACTGCATCTTACAAATTTTGGACATGTAGTCAGGAGGGATCAATCCCTGGAGAAGGACATCATATTTAGGAGAGTGGCAAGTAAAGAAAAAAAGGGAACCCTCAACTAGATGGATTGGCATGGTGCCTGAAACAATGGGCTTAAATATAAATTAGATCATGTGTCTAGCACAGAATCTGGGAGTGTTTCGTTGTGTTGTACATAGGGTCACTATTAGACCTGACTGGACAGAACCTAACAACAACAGCAGCCACAATTTTTTTTCTAATTCTATTATTTATAGTTTTTTTTTGAAACAAAAACATGGCATTCATTATTTTTAAAAGAATTAAAAAGAGTGTAACAGTCACATTTTCATAAACTCCTCAATGACATCATGATCTGAACGGGGTCCTGAAGTATGTTTCCTGAATAATATAAAAATTCAAAAAATATCTAGTTTACAAAATATCCTTCTAAATCTCTGGGATTCTCTTTTGTTTACCTATGAGTGTGAGAGACTGTTGTTTTTGTTAGGTGTTGTCAATGGATCTCAGAATTGCTCAGATGAGAGAGTGCTCCAAAGTCACAATATTTCTTGAAAAGAACATGAAAGGTTATATATGTATATGTACCACCACCACACCTGGGTGAAAGAATGCCTGCCTGCCTATCTATCTATCTATCTATCTATCTATCTATCTATCTATCTATCTATTTATCTATTCATTCATTTATTTTTGCAGTACTGGGAGTGGAACTCAGTGTCTTGTGCATGCTAGTCAAGTGTTCTACCACTGAGCTGAACCCCTAAACCTCCTTTTTCATTTTTATTTTTAGATAGGGTCTCAGTAAGCTGTGAAGACTGCCTCTGGTCTTGAACTTTTGATTCTCTTGCCTCAGCCTCCTGAGTTGCTGGGATGACAGTGCCCAGCATGCAAGATTAAATTTTCATTACTAGTAAAACCATGTAATTTTATAGTGAATCATATGCCATGTTATACATCAGTAGAGTGATCATACATAATAGAAGACATCAATGTTTTAGGAAAAATTTAGAGAAAATGAAAATTCAAGAATTTTGTTTTTCATGAATTTAAAACATTTGCTAATTTTTTCTAATAAAGGATAATTTTTCCATCTTAGCAGATACATGCCCCTAGCTTATATGCCATAAGATTTGAGAAACCTTGGATTGGATCCAGGAATTGTCAATTTGTGAAAATTCTATTCCATAATTTAAACTTTAACCATTCCCAAAATTAACATACAAAGGACTGCCTCCATCTGTCCTTGTAGACTTTCTCTCCAGTATCTAAGGGCAGATGAAATCTTTCCCCCTAATTTGAACACATCTCTTCTGCTGCTGCTTCAAAAATCCCCGATAAACATTTTCTGAAATTCTACATTACATCACTTTTTCTAAACATTTTTCTATGTATGTTATATGTAGCTATGCTACCATTGTTCCTTTGGAGTTCATACAGCTTTATTAAAAACTTTATTTTCTAATTGACAAATAATAATTATGTCTATTTATGGAGGTACAATGTGATGTTTTGAGCTATGTATACATTGTAGAAAGATTTAATCAAGCTAATTAACATTCCATCTTTGAGGTCATTTTGGTTTTTTTTGTTTTGTTTTGTTTTGTTGTGTTGTGTTGGTAAAAGCACTAAAAGTCTATTCTTGGAGCTGGGCATGTAGCTCAGTGGAAGACCACTTGTTAAGTATGTATAATGCCCCAGGCTCAATATCCAGCAACATATACACACAAAATCAATGCTGGTATAAATCTGAAATATACAATACATTAATACCAACTATGCCATCCCCATATGTCTGTCAGTTTGTTGTGCTGTGGGGATTTGTGTGTTGCTGTGATTCTGAAAGCTATGCCACTGATATTTCAGATACTAGTATGGGGAACCCATGGTAGACAGGTTTCATCTGAGCTCCCAGACTAAGACAGACTAGGGAGAAGGACCCAGAAGCCCACTCTCAACACAATTGGCCATTGAAAATCCTATGAATAGCAGAGAAGCACTGTCAAATATAAGTGCTGTAAAATGAGCCCCCCAGGTTGGAAGGCATTCAAGAAATGACTGGGGTAGAATTGCCTCCTCAAAAAATAGTTGACTCCAATGATGGGAATGGAATACATCCCCTGAAACCTCTTTTTGCTGATGTAGCACAACTTAAAATGAAAAGAAGCACAGTGGCTACAACAATGGGCTCAAACATAAAATGATCGTGTGCATGGCACAGTGTTAGATAGTGTTTAGTTGGATCCGACTCAACACCACCTAACAACAACAACAACAACAGTAACAACATTATGGCCACCATGTAATGCAATAAACCACTAAAACTTACTTCTCCAGTCTAACTCAAATTCAGCACCCTTTGATCAGCATTTCCCTTTCCTCCTCCTTCACATTCACATCCCTCCTCTAGCCTCTGCTAACTACCTTTCTATTCTCTGTTTATATGAGACTGACTCTTTTAGGTTACACAAATAAATGCATAGTTGTTGTTGTTAGGTGCCATGGAGTCGTGTCCAACTCATAGCGACCCTCACATAGCGACCCTTCAATGGCTGATTGTTTTGGGATTGCCTTGGGAGTGGATTGTCATGCCCTTCTCCCATAGATGCATAGTAGTGGGAAAGATTTCCTGGTAGAAACATCACAAGTTAAAATAACTATTGATGGCTGATTAGTTTTCCCTGGAAATCTAATTGCTAACAGATATTCTGATGGCAAAGACAGGGTCTCAAAAACCAGTAATCAATCACATATCAGAAAATAGCCCAACTCCTCTTTCAAATGATACTGAATTTGGGCAATGTCTAAAGATGGAGTGCCTTCCTAAAACTGCTCCTTTAAAACATATTTAAGGTTTTAGAACTGCTTAAACTATTTTCCTAAGATTTATATCCTCAAAAGCTTTCATTTATGTGAACAAAATAACTCTTTCTAAAGAGAAGAAGCACTCTTCACATTCTCCATGTAGCCCGCACACTCATCATACTTGTTTTCAAAAGACTCCGCTCCTCAGACCAGGACAACTTACCATATTCATAAACATATTAAAAAAACTTAATTCTCACCTAGACCATCAGTCTTCCCTGCAATCTTCCTGGAGATTTCAGGTGTAATTAGTAATTTATATTGCTAAGCTTGGCCCTGGAAATAGCAACTTTTAAATTAATTTTTACCTGATATATTACAGGTTTGTCATATATTATAATAAATTTCTTCCTTTTGTTTCAGATGACTGCATTGCAAAGATTATTTCACTTATGTTTGAAAAAATGTATTAGAAACAGCTCCATAATTAAACTCTTTGAAATTCTGTGACATCATACTCCCAAGCTCATGTGAGAAATTTCAACAGAACTTTTTCTTAACTTACTGAATCCCATGGAAACCTTGACTTTAAATTTCATGAAAACAACACACAAATCCAAAAATTTAAAGAAGCTCTAGACAATGAGAAATCAGAATGAAATATTACGGAAATTAAGGAACTGTTTCTAATACATTTTTTTCAAACCTAAGCAAAATAATCTTTGTAATGCAGTCATCTGAAACAAAAAGAAAATTAGCCTTTAGAAGATAATCAAACCCTCTAAGTTCTGAGTGATTACATGTCAATGTGCTAGTAGATTTAAAAATACAGACTAGAAATACTGCCCAAATATGGGAAGTCTTTGAACAAAATGAGGCTCAAATTTTATAATAGGATTTCTTAACCAAGTATCCCTTAGATGTGTTTCATAAAGTATATAAACCTTGTAAAATTATGAACAAAATATTAAGTCTGACTTTTACTAGGAAGAGAGCCCAGGACTTCCTTATTCGGTCTCTACCTCCAAATAAAAGTCAGGAACCACAGTACCAGACAGTATGTTCAGTCCTTAGGTAATATTATTTATATGTCATTTGCATCTCAGAAGTTGTATTATTTTTTAAAAGTCTTGGTTCCAGAGACACTAGGATCTTCCAGTGTTCTCTGCAGTGGGTACAGATGACTGATCACAAAGTGTAGGTTGTTACCTTGGCAATATACAAAGCATGGGTGGTACTACATATTAATCTAGTTCCGATAAAGATCCCTGCCAAGGCATTTCTCATTAGTTTTCTTACCCAAAAGCCTGAGGCCCTTCAGTCCCTCAATATAATAACTTGCCATATTGTTATTTAAAGTTGGCCATGATATTTCAGTGTAAATATCTCATCAAGAAATTTGTTAGTCATAACATGGAAAACAGAAAAACTTCTTCATAAGAATACCACAATATAGTCATGTTCAAGGCTCTAATATAATTATAACAATTATAATAATTTATAACATAAAAATGTTATAACAATTACCTATAATTATACTATAATTATAACAATATAATTATAACTTCTATATTTTCTGAAGCTGGCGTTTAGCTCAGTTGGCAGAGTGCTGTTCTGTGCTCTCTGAGGCTCTGGGTTCCATTTTCAGCATTGCAAAAATGGAAGGACCGTGTCAATCCACTCCTGAAACAATCCCGAAGCAATCAACCACTGAAAACCCTGTGAATAGGAGAAAAGCACTGACAGTGCCGGGGATGGCACAGTGTTGAGAAGTGTTTCCTTCTATTGTAGGTAGGGTTGCTATGAGTCAGATCTGACTTGACAGCACCTAACAACAACAACATTTTCTGAAGAATATGGGGTTTATGATGAAAAGCAGAAAAATTCTATGCATTTTCAGCCATTAAAACATTCAAGTAGTTCATTTTAAATTAGAGCGTCTGATTAAAGAGTTTAATTTTTTAATTATTCAGATCCTAATTAAAAATAGTTCCTTGAAATAAAAAATAACCTCAGAAAAATATACAATTTACAGTACCTTTTTATTTTGTATAATATAAACAAAAATAATTTTAAAGTTTTATTTAATCCTCAAGACAAATCTGTAATGTATATTTTACTCTTCACATTTTTATAGAGGAGAAAATAAGTCAGCTTGGGTAAGTAATCTGTCCAACCAGATCACTGAATAAATATGCTCTTTTTTCCTCCTACTAATCTAACTTCTTTAAAATCATATTTATGGAAGTATAATTCATGTACAATAAATTATACCCACTTTAATAATACAACTGAATGAATTTTGATAAATGTATCTACTCATGGAATCACCACCACAAGTAGAATAGGTCCAGGATATTACTTTCCGGATCTTTCCAGCACCTCCATAAATTTCCTTCTGTCTCTTTGCAATAAATTCTGCCTCTACCTCAGCTCCAGGAAATGATTAAGGTTTTTCTTTGCATTTAAAAATTTTTCATCTTTACTAAATATAATTCACATAACATAAAATCCAATGGCGTGAAATGAACAGTTCAGTGGCTCCGGCATGTTAACACGTTGTGCAGCAATTGCCACATTCTAATTTCAATAAATTAGCATAACTCCAAAAACAACCCTCTAACCCATTAGCAGTCACCCCTGTCTCTTCTCACCACTCCCCCAGGCCTAAGCAAACACCTGTTTACTTTTTACCTATTTTGCATATTTCACATAAATGGAATGACACAGTATGTGGTCTTTGGGACTGGTGTGTTTTACCTAGAATAAGAGAACGTTCATCCATGTCATGGCATGTATTTTTACTGCCAAATATGCCTTTTTACTTCCAGGTATTCCACATTATGGATATACCATACTTCATCTATCCATTCATCATTTCCTGGGCATTTGGGGTTTCTACACTTTTTAATTGTTATTCATAACAATTAAACATAACCTGCCATAAACCTCCATGTATAACTTATGCAGCACACATTTCTCTTTGGGATATACCTGGACTGATATTTCCAGTTTTCAGGTCAGCAGGTAAAGCATTTGGAAGTCATCACTTCTATCCACACTCAACAAAAAAGCTGAACAAACCAAATATCATCCATTCTTACATTCCCTCAGAGAACTAGGTTACACTATCCCCATGATTAGAGAGACAGGAAGACATGGAGAATCACAACTAGGTGGAGGAGAACAGCACTGCTGAAATCCCCATAAAGTCAGTATCAGAACAGGACAAAAATAGCCATTTTTTCTTATTTTTAGTAATTTTCTCTTAGTATACTACTTTATGGGTTCATTATGACATTTCCATACATGCCTATCATTGTGCATTGCTCATGGTCACCTCTCCCATCATTACCCTCTCATGACTCCACCTTCCCGCACCTCCTTCATCCTCACCAAGGGTCCCTTCTGCCTGCATGTCATGTGTGTCGTGTGTGTGTGTGTGTGTGCATGTGTGTATGGACACATACATCACATATTCATATATACAATATATATTCTCGAATCTAATTTGTACCCTTTCAAATGTTTTTAGAGGGCCACAAAATCTGACATGGATTAGAATTATGTGCACACTGGATCTGTGATCTGGAGAAGATTCTCTGGCATGCAAATACACCTAATTTTTAACCCAGACTTTTCCTTTGACAACAAAACATGCATTTCTCTTCCTTTCCTCCCACTACTTTTTCTTATTGTGCTTTTCCCCTAAAAACAGCCATTTTCATATATGCTCAAAATATTGTTTTTCTTAAGCTCTATTCTTCAGTGAAATTATTTCACTGAAACCTAAGCAACCTGGGGAAAGGAAAATACCTTGTGGTAGCCTGGTCTAGCCTTCCACAAGGGGAAGAGAAACATCACATTTCACCACTCTGCAGTCATTCTGTCTCAACTAAGAGTGGAGAGGGAAGGGAGGCCAACAGCACTTGAGAAAGTCATAGCCCAAAGGCACTAAAACTGAAACCAAGTCATAAGGCTGCAAGTGCTTCACCTCTTTGACCCTCCACCACCACAGCTCCTGTATAACCAGACACAACCAAAAAAACTGCATGTCTCAGACCTTACTTAAGAAATCTCTATGAAACCACAAAGCAAACGAGGAGGCAATAAGAAGGACACCAGTGGAAAATTTGGCCTCTGACTCCTACAGCCACAGCAAATCGTAAATACAGCCTGACCTCTAGCTAAATAATCTTAAAACCTCACTATAAAAGTCTATTGAGACTGGGCACAGCTGCTGTCATCTATAATCCCAGCAACTTGGGAGGCAGAGGCAAGAGGATCACAAGTTTGAAACCAGAGGCAGCCTGCGTAACTTAGCAAGACCTTGTCTCAAAATATTAATTAAAAAAATAAAGGAATGGGGTAGGGATGCAGCTCAGTGATAAAGTATGCAAGCATGCAAGCACGAGGCCGTGGGTCCAACCTCCAAGTGTGGCAAAAAAAAAAAAAAAAAAAAAAAAAAAAAAAAAAAAAAAAAAAAAAAAAAAAAAAAAAAAAAAAAAAAAAAAAAAAAAAAAAAAAAAAAAAAAAAAAAAAAAAAAAAAAAAAAAAAAAAAAAAAAA
>VMDO01000606.1:211443-241790 GCA_007922755.1 Pedetes capensis | reverse complement strand
CAAGGTCTTCCTATGTAGCCCAGGCTACCCTCAAATACACAACCCTTCTGCTTCAACCTCCCGAGTGTTGGGATTACAGGCATGCACTAATGCACCATTACGCTTAGCTAATTTGCTTCCTTTCATGATAGAACAGTTTGCATCTCCTGCATTTTTTAATAAGTAGAATCATATTCTTTTCTGTCTGCCTTGTTTCATTTATCATAGTAATTTTACACAGAGAATATGGGTTTTCTGAGAAAGGGGAGACGCACATGCATGGCTGATGGAGAGAAGACAGAAGAGCTGGAGTTCATTCCAGGAAAGGCATCATTAAGAAAATGAAGAATTTAACTTTTGTCAAAATTCATTTTATCCATTTTGAGAAGTTATAATTTTTACATACTAGTTCAATGATTTCTCTCACATTTCTTCCCTAAATTTTATATTTTATATTTATGCCTACAATAAATTTTAATAGGTCTTTATGGATGTGTACTTTTTCACTAATGGATACCCATTTTTCTAGCACCATTTGTTGAAGATTCTCTTTCCCCATTCAAACATATTTGCACCTTTGTCCAAAATTAGGCAACATATATGAACTTACTTTGAATGTTCTCTGTTCTTTCTATTGATCTTTACATCAATATCACATTGTCTTGAATAATAAAGCCTTATAATAGTTCTTTATATCAGTTTTTATAAATCCTTCAGTTTTTCTTTTCTAAAGTGATTTAACTAATGAGGGCCATTTGAATATCCACATAAGTTTTAAAATCTGTCAATTTTGCTACAAAAAAGTTGGTTGACATTTTTATTGTGATTGATTTGAAACTGTGGATCAGTTTGGGAGAAAAAAGGATCCAGTCTTCCAATAACAAACATGATATATCTCTCCATATACTTAGATCATTTTAATTTTTCTCAACAATTTGATTTTTAGTTTTCATTGTTTAGGTCCTGAACATATTAAATGTATCCCTAAATATTTCATGTTTTGAAGCCTTCAAAAATTATTTGTTATTGTTGTTTGCTGTCAGATGCCATTGAGTTGGTATCCGAGTCATAGAGATCCCATATCCAACAGGCGAAACACTGTTGTCAGTGCTTCTCTGCTATTCATAGGGTTTTCAATGCAGATCGATTTTGGGGAGTGGGTTGCTGGGTCCTTTTCCCAAGCCTACAGCACCTGGTGTTCTCAGGTGGTCTCCCATCCAAGTACTAACCTGGCCTGACCCTGCTTAGATTTCAAGATCTGACGGGATCCAACATCACAGTGCTACGGCTTCAGGCTTCAAAAATTAATTATATAGATCTAAATAGACATTTCTCAAAGGAAAACATACTAATGGGCAATATGTATGTAAAAAAGATGCTCAACATTTCTAATCATCAGGGAAATGCAAATCAAAATGACAATGAGATATCACTTCAATCCAGTAAGAACAGCTATTACCAAAAAGACAAAAGATAACAAGTGCTGGCAAATACATGGAGAAAAAAAGAACACTTGTATGCTGCTGATGGGAGTGTAAGTTAGTATAGCTATTAAGGAAAACAGTATGGAGGTCCCTCAAAAATTAGAAATAAAACTACAATATGATCTATCAACCCCAACACTGGGTGGCTATCCTAAGGAAATAAAATCAATATGTCAAAGAGTTATCTGAATTCTCATGTTCATTATCGCAGTATTGAAAATAAGCAAGAAACAGAAACTTAAATGCTCATAAACTGATGAATTGCTAAACAACATCTGTTACATATAAATAATAGAATATTATTCAGCCATAAGAAAGAATGTAATCCTTTGGAACAATATGGACAGAACTGGAGGTGATTAAATGAAATAAGTCATGCACAGAAAGACAAGTCCTGCATTATCTTACTTATATGTGCCATCTAAAAAAGTTGACAGTAAAATATTAGTTGCCAGAGACCAAGCAGAGAAGAGTGGATAGATGGATGGGGAAAGATTAATCAATGGTATATTAGTCAGGTTTCTTTTACTATAACAAATACTGAGATAATGAACTCATAAAGTAAGAAGATTTCTTTTGGCTCATGGTTCAAAAGATTCAGTCCGTGGCCGGGTGACCCAACTGCTTTTTGACTTCTTGTAAGGCAGCACATGGTAGTAAAGAGTATATGGTGGAACAAAGCTGCTCACCTCTTAGCATCTGGAAACTGAAAGAGAGAGATAAGAAGGGGACAGGGTCCCAATATCCCCTACAAAACTATGCCTCTATGACCATAAAACCTCTCATGAGGCTTTACCTCTTAAAAGGTCTACCATCTCTCAATGGTGCCTTGGGCTAGGATGCAAGACTTTAACATCTGAACCGCTGAGTGGCACATCCAAATCAAAGCAAATGGGCACTAAGCTGACATTATATAGCAGTAAGAAATTCTGGTATGCTACTGCACAGTAAGGGTATAGGTGGTAACTGCATACTGTATATCTCAAAAAGCTGGAAGAGTTTGAATGCTTTTGCCATAAAGTAGTGAAAAATGTTGGAGTAGAAAGATATGTTTAACCTGATTACAAAATATGCACATGTATCAAAATGACATGTTACCTCTTTAATATGCATAGCTTTAAGGAGGGCTGGGGTTTAGCTCAGTTGGTAGAACACTACTCTGTGCTCTCTGAGGTCCTGGGTTCCATTCCCAGCACTGCAAAAATGAGAGGTGGACATGGCAATCCACTCCCAAACCAATCCCAAAACAATCAGCCATTGCAACCCCTATGAATAGCAGAGAAACACTAACATAGTGCTGCGGATGGCACATTGTCAGGGAGTATTTCATTCTGCTGTAGGTAGGGTCTCTGGGAGTCAGACCTGACTCCATAGCACTTAACAACAACATCATTCCATAGGAATGATATTTACTTTGTAGATAACCACATCAGATGCAAATAAAACAATTTTGTTTTACCTAGTGTGCAGTTTATTTTTCTTTACTCCATCCACTGGCTTTCCTTAATCCACCAGAAAATTGTTCAACAGAAGTCCTAAGAGGGAACATCCTACTTTTTCCCTGGTCTTAGGAAGAAAGCACTTGATGTTTTACCATTCTGCCTGATGATAATAATGGGTTGTTATACATGTCTTTTATTAAGACAAAATAAGTTCCTTTTAGGTCATAATTGTCTGCAGAGATTTTTTTTTTTAATTTGAATGGATGTTGGATTTTGTCAAATATTCTTTCTTCATCTGTTGAGATGATCATATTTTTTCTTTAGTGTAATTATATTGATCAATTTTATGTTAATTTAACATGAAATCAACTTTCCATTTCTAATATAAACACTTGAGTATGATATATTGGACTTTTCATACATTAATTTAGTTTGATAATATCTTAATGAGTCACTTGTTTTAAAAACATGCAAATGTGATATATATTCATCATTTGAGTCTGCCATCTTCTGTCTTGTGATATAGACATGGTCTCAAGTATTTTTCCTCCTGATTAAGACAATAATGAGTTTAGGATTCACTTGTTTGGGTTTTAGACTTTTTGTTTTGTTTCGTTTTTTTGTGGTACTAGGGGTTGAACCCAGGTCTCCTGCTTGCATGCTTTGCAAGTGCTGGACCACTGAGCTGCACCCCCAGCCCATTTTTTTACTTTTTGAGACAGACTGCTTCTGGTCTCGAACTTGTGATCCTCCTGCCTCCCGCCTTCCTTGTCACTAGGATTATAGGCATGCACCCCCATGGAGGCTGGGTTTTGGTTCTAAAACACTGTGGTACTTCTGTGGCTTGCTTTCATTTATAGTTACATTATTGTTACCTTTCCTGATGTAGAAATATTCCTCTGTCAAATATGGCCTTGTATCCACTTTTATGACCTTAATGCATGGAGCCAAAAGGTCTATTATGATGTGGTATGGAGTGTTAACTAAAATATAGTGGTTACAAACATGAGCTTTTGACTCATATAGACCTGAATTGAAGTATAAAATAGATATAAAATAGCAATCTCTCAAATTTGATATAGGGAATATCTGTCTATCTATCATCTATTATTTTTATCATTAGGCTTTGAATTATGTTGTCTATTAATATCACATGATAGGGCAAATATTAAACTACATTTATAATTCCCTTCTTCCTCCCTTTCTACAAAGAGTAGTATCTGGTGAAAACAACCTCTGTGAACAGTGGAGGAAGAGGCTACAGGTACCGGAAAGCACAAAAACACACTCAGAACAAAGCCCAGTGCCATGGGTCATGCCTGTAATCACAGCAATTTGGAAGCCTGAGGCAGGAGGATCTCAAGGTCAAGGCTAAAGGCAGCCTGCACAAACTTAGCAGGACCCTGTCTCAAAATAAAAAATAAAAAGGTGTAGCTCAGTGACAGAGCACTTGCCTAGCTTATTCCAGAGCCTGAGTTCCATTCCTTAGTACTGCAAAAGAGTAAAAGACAAAAGAAACAAGAAAGCCTCAGAGAAAGAGTTTAAAGACTGAAAAAGGAAGGAGTGTGTATGGCTGTCCAAAGTATGAGTTTAATAAATAGAGATGGTGGACAACTGGAATTTATAGAAAGTTTTGTGTTTGAGGTACTATGTGGTCCCTTTCTTGGTGTCCTCAAGAGGACCACAACAAAGATTTTCCTTCCTGTTAAGGGTTTCAGGTCATAGATATGTGTTTATTTTTAATGTGAGTTTGTAAGGAGACTGGTTTAAGCAAGAACAGGAAAGTACAAATGTATTCAATTTACAACCATGATCAGGTTAACTTAAACAAAGAGTGGTGCAAGAGTAGGAAGAGATGGGGATGCCTTGGAGAATCAGCGATGAAATGGCCTGATCACACAAACCTTCAGTGCACCAAATAGTCAGTTACACAAGAAGATATGCAAGTAGGTGAAACCGGGGAACTGATTCTAGACAGTCCTGATGCCAATGGTTATTTGTTTAAAAGCTAAAAATATAAGGTTTGAATTCTTTATTTTATTTTGATTCCAGGGTGTTTCTTGAGATGTTTATAAACTCAAGATTCTTGAAGAAACTATCAAAAGAAGAGAAGACAAAATATCAACCACTAATCACTTAAAAAAATAAGATAAACTGTTCCCAGAGGGAATACACAAACTCAAAAATTCTGTCTCCAGACAGCCTAATGCCTTTGTTTTTTCAGTGACACATTGGAAAGCTTTCACTATCCAAGTCTTGAAGATAAATGAGTTATTTACCAAGCTGGACACAATATACAAGGACTGGATTTGAGGAAGAAACTTTTGTGGTTAACAGGACAATGGCTCTTGTACGACAGAATTTTGATGCTATTTTGATGCCCACATTTTTTTAATAGGGCTTACTGTCCATATTGATAAGTACAAAAGAAACAAAACTATAAGAAAACTAATAGTGGCAAATATCAGTTTTGGCACCCACTGTGAGCTAATTATTTTGTATACTCTATTGGCAAGCAAAATGGCAATTATGAAGAATAAGGATTATAATACCAATATTCTTGTTGTTGCTGTTAGGTGCCTTCAAGTTGGTATCCGACTCATAGCAACCCTGCATACAACAGGCAGTGCTTCTCTTCTGTTCATAGGGTTTTCAATGGCAGATTGATTTTTGGGAGTGGGTTGCCAGGTCCATCTCCCAAGCCTACAGCACCTGGTATTCCCAGGCAGTCTCCCATCCAAGTGCTAACCAGGCCCGACCCTGCTTAGCTTCTGAGATCTGCTGAGATCAGATGCCACAGGGTTACGGCTGCAGGCAATACCAATATAGCATTACAAATAAAAATAATCAATTTATTTTAAATTCAGGTTAAATTTTCTTTACAAAGTCATATTGGTTGACGAGACAATATCCAAATCTGGATATGCTTGGCTCCAAATTTCATTTTCTTTACAGCTACAGTCTATAAGTGTTGTCAATATGGAGGCCATCTTGCAGAGTGTCTAGCTCACAAAGACCCCTCCATTGCCTTTAACTTACCCTTCGCTCTGTAATAGCCACATTCTTAGTTGATCTGCACTGGTTCTTCTAAAAATCTGTTTTTGTTTGTTTTGTTTTGAGGCTATGGTTCACTTTATTGCCTAAAGTACACCCTTTTTCCCTGGCCAGAGTTAATTGGTCTAGGTAAGTAGCTAATACAAGCTCAGCTCATTGCAGTCACTTCTTTGGCTATTTGAAATTGATGACAAATAATTAAAATGAAGAACAAAGTGTGTGGCTTTGTAGATTGGGAAGTAAATGCAGCTGAACTGTGGGATAAAGAAAATAAATACATTTATACAGAAATGTAGGTGTTTGAAAGATATTTCTTCCCAGGTTCTTGATGCTTCTATTCTCAGAACCCACTTTCAGCCTTCCTGTGGCCCAGCTACATTCTACCCTCTGGGCTCCATGTCCCACCCTTGTTCCATTAGACTGTGCTATCCTGTTTTACTTGAGTTAGCTCCAGCTGGCTTTCTCCACTTGCAATCCAAGTGTTCTAGCACCAAATATGCCAGAAATGATTTTCATCAAGAGGATAAACAGGCAAAATTTCACTGACCTCAAAGAGCAAGCTGATCCCAAGGACTTGTGTCTATTATTACAAATACAGATAGGTATCTAACTCTGAATTACTCTCTTGGAGATCCCTAAACTTATCCAGCCCTTCCCTGCACATTCACTTTCACTCACACTTTGAGGACTGACCTCTGTCTAGGCAATAATGATTTTGTGGCACTTAGACTAGTATTTCAAGTAAGTCGACATCAAAACCCACAGAAACTGCCTGGGTGACCTTGGGGAAGTCTTGCTAAGTATCTTTGAGTTTTCCTACAGATAATAGTATGTATCTCAATCTAACAGTTGCATGTGTTAGAGACAAACTTCATAAAGTGCCTAATACTCTCTGTCATCCAGTAGACAGTAAATATATGACATTTTTATAATTTTCATATATCAGACCTCACTGTCCTATTGCTAATAAGTGGCAGTGTCATGTACCTGAACCCCTTAAATTAGTTGTCTATATAAAAGTCTCCCTTTTTTTAGTGTTAGCATGCTGGAACCAAGTGCATATGCCTTAGCTCAAGAGATGGAAAGTCATCCATAACAACAGCAATGCCAATGGGACCATGCTGCTTGAAGATTTGATTGCATCCTACCACCAACTTGCCCAACTGACAAGCTCTTGCATCAGCCCCTCCAACATGTCTACAAAATTGATGGCATTGGAACTGCCTCTGTGGGCTGAGTGGAGACAGGTGTTCTCAAACCCGGCTTGGCGGTCACCTCTGCCCCCAATAGTGTCACAACTGAAGTAAAGCCTGTTGAAATGCACCACAAGGCTTTGAGTGATGCTCTGCCTGGGGACAATGTGAGCTCAATCTCAAGAACATGTCTGTCAAAGGTGTTTGCATGGCAACGTTGTTGGAGGCAGTAAAAATGACCCAGCAGTGGAAGCTGCAGGCTTCACTGTGCAGGTGATTATTCTGACCCATCCAGGCTAAATCAATGCTGGCTGTGCTCTGTGTTAGACTGGCAGCCCACTCACATTCATGACAAGTTTGCTGAGCCAAAGGAAAAGATTGATCACCGTTCTGGTGAGAAGGTGGAAGATGGCCCTGAATTCTTGAGATCTGGTGACACTGCCCGACATCACTGATATGATCTCAGGCAAGCCCATATGTGTGGAGAGCTGCTCTGACTGTCTTCCTCTGGGTCGTTTTGCTGTTTGTGATATGAGACATGGTTGCTATGGTGCCATCAAAGCAGTGGACAAGAAGGTGGCTGGAGCTGACAAGTCACCAAGTCTGCCCAGAAAGCTCAGAAGGCTAAATGAACATTATCCTTAACATCTGCCACCCGAGCCTTAATTAGCGCTGGAAGAAACGCCTCAGAAACTGTTTGTCTCCATTGGCCATGTAAGTTTGTTAATGATAGCAATGCATCTTAAAACCTTCAGAAGGAAAGAAGAATGTTTTGTAGACCTTTTGTGGTGTGTGTGTGTGTGTGTGTGTGTGTGTGTGTGTGTGTGTGTGCATGTGCGCGTATGCATGCATGCATGCGTGTGCATGGCAGTTCTAAGTTACTAGTTCTTAAAATCAATACTTGTTAATGGAAACAAATTGACTAAAAATCTGCCACAGAATTTTGAGACTCATTAACACAAAGTTGAATAAGAAAAAAATTTTTAATAAATAAATAAAAGTCTTCCTACCTTCCCAGACTTTCTTCTTCCTTCCTTTCTTTCTTTGTCCTGCCTTAAACATTTTGACTACCATATATATAAACTAAAAATACTATTGTTGTGACTGAGAGTCTGCAGTACTGTGGGAGATGTCTTACAGCAGTACAGGAGCACCCGTTAGGTGCAGCAATTGAAGGAAGCCCTGTGCTAAGGCCACATGGGGTAAGATCATCTAACTCAGACTATAAATTCCAATGAAATTTCCTGAGGCCCTGAACTACTGTTTGGAGAAAAGCTGTTAAGAAAGCTGTTTAATCTGCTTCAGACCCACTGTGAGAGAGAAATAAAATTCAAAATTCTTTGATTTTAGAGTTCTTTATGGATAGCAACTAATATTAATTACCTTGCTAATTTAGTTCCCATGAACTAGAGACCCATCTCTGAACAAGTCCCCAGGTTGTGATTACCCATAGGTAGATTAAGGAAGCACTTTCCCACACACACCCGTCTATTAGTTTGTGGTACAGGCTGCCACTTATACAAAGTTTGTCCTGACTCCTTTTTGGATCCATCTGAGGCTACTTCTCCTCACCATCATCAAAATGCTTCCCCTGACATGGTGAAGTGACCACAGAGCATCTTTCTTATCTTCAGTTGCACAGCTTTGCTGGGAGATCGAACAGAAGAAAGTCTTTATTACAAAAAGGGCCACTTTAACTCACTTTCCCACTTGCTCTAAGTCTCAAATTTCTGTTTTTACTCCTTTCCTAATGCTCTAGTGAGATCCTCTCCATGGCACTATTCTGTGATCAGACTAGACAGGAAGACTTTTTCCTAGATATTCTGAGGTCTGATCTTAGTGTTTCCTAATTCTTTGAGGTTGAATTTGACATGTCATACATGAAGTTTATGGTCTAGTGCTAATATCAGAAGCATGAGGTTTATCAGAGGCAAGAGGTTTATCCAGATTCCTAGCTCTACTCTTGATGCTATCAAAATAAAATTCTGTTGGCTATAGATCTAATGTATTGAGTGCCCTTATAGACTTTTCTGAGCCATGGTACTTTTCTCCTCTACCTGGACTGGCACAATCTACAGTCTTGTCCCCTCTCCTTAGTCTCCCCATCTTCCCTCTCTGCCTTGCCTGTTCTTGAAGAAAATTCCCTATCATACACATCATGGACAACAGTCACATTTTCCCACAGAAACCTTGTTTAGTCCTATCTTCCATCACACTGGACAAGGTCCAGGACTGTCTGTAGAGCTCTCGCCAGGGCCTTATCTTTGTGGAAGGATCCAACACTCTGAGTTCTTAGAGTCTGATTAGTAAGGGAAGTCAGTGCAGAATGGTCTGAGTGCCGCCAGATACAACTCTTTTGACTATCCTCATTCACTGGAATGTTGCCTGGAACCACACCTGAGCTTGGTGAATTTTTAGACCATGTTGCTTTGGCAAGCTTGGCTATCGTACTGGATTGGCCTCACACTGAACTTTCTACGATTTTTTGTTTTACTCTCAATTCCAACAGTTTGCACATAAACCTAATTATGTTATAAAGGTACATAGGAACACTACCAATTCTGAGAAATAATTCTTTAGGGAAGATTCTGGGCTATAACACCTTCCAATTCGAATGCCTTGAATTTGGAATTTAATTTTGTAGAACTAAACAGTAACCTAAAACAACTTTTTTTTATAAGAGTTTAACCTATCTTTGCAGTCTTTGTTGTTGTTGTTGTTGTTAGGTGCCGTTGAGTCGGTATCCGACTCATAGTGATCCTCTGTACAACAGGGGAAACACTATTGTCAGTGCTTCTCTGCTGTGCATAGGGTTTTCAATGGCAGATTGATTTTTGGGAGTGGGTTGCCAGGTCCTTCTCCCAATTGCAGTCTTAGAATACATAAAATTTTTTATCACATTTTCATTATCACAGTAATATAAACACGTTCTAAGAAAAAAAGAAAGAAAAATCATTCAATCTCAACCCCCTCAGGCAAGAAATGTGAGCATTCTCTCCTGCCTTCCAGCCATTTTTATACACAAACTATGACAGAGAGACTTAAGATCACAGGATTCTGCTTAAGCTGAATTGTTTCTCATACCTTACCCCATTGGGGGTTTTAGTTATTTGACTATTTGTTCCTCAATGGTCTTTCACCTTGGTACTTCAGTGGGGAGACACATCCATGAGTTCTCCAAAGCACTCTCACTGATTTTTCAGTGACACTCAAGGCCAAATAACTGTCCGAGAAGCAACATTAGTGACCCACTAAAGGATCTAAACAAGGAACCACTCACTACATGGTATTCAGTCTGATAATGTAATGTCTGATCTCCATCAACTTCTCCTCCTTTCCTTTCTGCATTTTGCTTTCTCTCCCCCACCCTGTCTTTTGTATTTCTTTGTCTCTTATCCTCTGACATTAGGTACTGTGCTATTTTCTGAGGACAAAGAGATAAAGAAGATGCAGTTTGAGTAAACTTTTAACTAAGTAGTATAATATTTAAGCAGAGTACAATTTAATTGGGAACAAAATTTTTTGGGGAAACCAGATAGGAGCAATATAAAAAATTAATTATAGCCATAACATATTAGATTAGTTTATTCCTAAAACAGCATTGCAAATGCAGTAGAAAACAGAATAGCATATTTATTTCAACTATGGAGGAAGATAAATTTCCAAAGATGGAAACACTGAATGAAACAAAAAGCTTTTGTCTCTAAATTCAGTCCCACACTTTCCCTTATCAGAGAAGCTTTACTAAGCCCTGTCACCCACCTTCCCCTGGGGTTATCTTCCTGATTAATTGTCCTGCTTAATCACTTTTGATAGAACCCCATCATGCATTCAATGAAGTGCAATGACCTCAGCAGTCTCTCTTGATCTGCTCCTTCTCTACCTCTACAGTTCCCTAATAATATGTGATCCCTGCACCTCTCAGCGTAGCACCACTTTAATTATCTAAAGAACTAGTCTTGTAGGATTGCTGTAAGGACTAAATTAATTTAGGCATTCTAACTCTTCAAATAATGCCATGGGCATCAGGGGTGACGTCCCAAGCTACTAACACTGTTACTACTACTGCTCCTTCTATAATAGCTACTCTTTCTTTTCCTCCTCTTTGTGAATCCAATTATGATTATGACAATGATTATAATTAGCTACATATGATAGATGTCATGGCCTGCAAGCATAGCACCGAAGCATCCGATCCCGTCAGATCTCAGAAGCTAAACAGGGTCGAGCCTGGTTAGTACTTGGATGGGAGACCACCAGATGGGAACACCAGATGCTGTAGGCTTAGGAGAAGGACCCAGCAACCCACTCCCAAAAAACAATCAGCCATTGAAAACCCTATGAATAGCACTGACAATAGTGTTTCATCTGTTGTACATAGGGTCACGATGAGTTGGACACCAACTCAACAGCACCTAAGAACAACCAACATAACTGTCATAGAGTGTGTATTATCACCCATATTTTTTACTCAAGAGGTTAAAATGGGGAATGGGGTAAGGCTGAGTCAATTGCTCAAGATTAAAAAGTTATGAAGTGAATATTCAAATCAAAACTGATGCAAATTTTTCACTTTCTTGCACACTATAATTTTTATTTTTATTATTTTGTGGTGCTGGAAATTGAACCCAGGGCCTCATGCATGCTGGGTAAGTGCTCTACCAATAAGCTACACCACAATCACAATTATTTTTAATGAAAACTCTGAGATGTGTGAGTCTTCATTCTGAAAACAATGACCTGGTTCTTGGAGAACCTAGAATTGTATGTCTAAAGTTCATAAATGGGGCTCTGCACACTTCTGAAATCAACAATCTAACAGTAAGCCCTACTGGCGTCATATATTTGACTGAAGCCCAAAAAAGCAAAGCATATCTAAAGCCAACAAGAGCAGCTTGGCTCTTCATATTTTGAATTTTTGCCATTGTTTAAAATTATAAAGACAGAATGTAACACATTGGAAGTAAAATGTCAGCCAATGTCCTTATTCAAAACTGGGAATTGTCTTATTTTTATAACGTTCAAAAATGATGTTATACAAACATTATAACCTACTAGATATATTATTTTTTTCATATTCATCATTAAAATATGTAATAAGTAGTTTTAACTTAAAAAGCATATTCATATCTGCAGGGAAGATATCTCTTATATAATTATTTTACAGTGCTTTTAAACATCCTTATGTAGATACTGTACAAGGAATTATATTAGAAACAGACACATTTCATTTGTTCTGCAGTTTATAATGAGGTAACTTCATTCTGAGCTATTCATTTTTAAAGCAAACAACAGGAACAGGAACTGGAACAAAACCAAAGCATAGATACCCCAGCCCTCCAAGAATAAACTACTGGTGGTTAGAGAACCACTCATGTTAGTTAAATGACGTTTATCAACACCATCAAATATTTAAGCACTGGGGATGTAGCTCAGTGGTAGAGTACCTGCTTAGCATACAGAAGTCCCTGGGTTTGATTTCCAGTACTCCCCAAAATAAATAAATAAATAAGAAAAACCTATGACACACTGACTGTTCCATTCTCGGTTCAGTTGTCAATCCTGAAGCTGAGTCTGTACAACATTAGGACGTCCTCTGTGCAACTCATGCTTTGTCCAGCTTCCTGGCTATGGAGGATGGACTAAATATGACCTAGAGGACTCCAGTTGTATATCAGCTTTCCATCCTCAGCTCTGATCCAGATACCTGGTCAAGTTTCCTCCTATGTGAGTTCTCTGGACCAGCTATCCACTTTGAGAACATCTGTTTCATCCATCGCATCCAGGTTTGAACCAGCACATAGTTGGAGCAACTTTTGTCATGTTTTCATTCTATTCCCCCAGACCCTTCTCTGGTTATTTACAAGTCAAGCATGTCCTTGGCAAGCACTGGAGGCTGTCCTCATTCTAAAAGCCTTCAACATGGGGAAATTCACCTACTTTCAGTTCCCCTCATCTGTGTGCTGAATGATTTCCAAAATCCACCTGCATTTGTTTACTTTCTATGGCCTTCATGTAAATGGAGGTTTTTTAGACATATTTTTTGTCCAGAGTGTATAATATTTGTCTGTAAATTGATTAATCTGATAAGAGCTATGTCCTCAAATCTCCACAGTATGGCTTCAATTTTCGCTTCTTTTTTCATCAAATTTCTGACAATATTCATCAAAATTTCAAGCCATTGATTGAATTACCTTGATAATCATCCACTCGAAGCAGCTGAAGACACTGACATAAAATTGCTTGTGATACTCTGCTTCTGATAATGGAGCCAGCATGTTAATAGCTAGGACTTCACTTCCCATGCATGCCCAGGAAAATCTGGAATTGAAATTTAATTAAATTAATTTGGAACACCAATTCACTCTAAGTGGAAGAGGATGCTTGCCACAGTCATATGTAAGTGCCCTTCTACAACTTCTGTTTGGAATTTTATTATATGTTACAGCATAATAAATTATTTCAAAACTCAGTGCTTAGTGGCTTACAACTATAGGCCCATTTTTGTTTGTTTTGTTCTAATTTCACAATTTCCTGGACTAAGAATTAAGTAGAAAGTCCAGCAGAGAAGGCTAGACTGTGTTTCACGATGTCTAGAGATCAGTGTCATGGGGGGAATGTTTGTGTTCTCTCCCTAATTCATTTACTGAAGCCCTGATCCCAAAGCAATGGTGTTATGGGGCAGGTCCTGTGGACTTTAACTAAGTTTAGATGAGGGCATGATGAGTGTGGGATCATCATGATGGAATTGTTGTTGTTAGGTGCCGTCGAGTCAGTATCCGACTCATAGCGACCCTCATAGGGTTTTCGATGGCTGTTTCGGGATTGCCTTGGGAGTGGATTGCCAGGCTCTTCTCCCATTTTTGCAGTGCTGGGAATTGAACTTGGGACCTCAGAGACTGCAGCGCAGCGCTCTACCAACTGAGCTAAATCCCAGCCCCATGATGGAATTAGCACTCTTATAAGAAGAGGTCACAGAATATTCTCATTCTCAAGCTCCTCTTCTTTCTTACACATACACTCCCTCCATCCCTCCCTCCCATCTCCTCCTCTCCTCCTCTCTCTCCTCTCACCAACCCCAACATGTGAGATCACAGCAAGAAAGCTGCCATCTGCCAGCCAGGAAGGGAGCACACACCAGGAATCTAAATGCTTGGCACCGAGATCTTGGACTTCTCAACCCTCACTACTGTGAGAAGTAAATTTCCATTGTTTTAGCCACCCAGTCTATGGTACATTGTTATGGCAGAAAAAACAGACTAAGACACCAGGTGTCTGAGTGTCTGTCCATCTTCCTTTCTGTCTCTGTCTCTGCATCTCTCTGTGTCTGTTTTTCTATTTCTCTGTTGCTGCTCCCTCTACCCTCCTTTCCTTCCTCTTTCCTTCTCTTCCTCCTTGACCTCTCCCTCTTTTTTTCTCCCTCACTCTCTAGCTTTCTAGGTGCCTGGAAGCCTTAATTTTCATAAGGTGACTCAGGACTCCAAGAAAGAATATTTCATGTGGCAGGAAGTGAAAGCATCAGACTCCTAATGACTGAGAACAGAAATCATCTATTCTGCTATATTCTGTTGGGAGAAACAGTGACAGATCCCACTCAGGACAAGAGGAGTGGTCATGTGCCCATCTTTTGATAGGAGAAATGTCATAGAATTCGTAGCCACTTTAACCCACCTCAATCCACTCTTTGATCATGGACTATTTACACATAGGAGCCATAATCTCTATCATTCTAGTTTTAGGATTGTTGTTGTTGTTGTTAGGTGCCATCGAGTTGGAATCCGACTCACAGTGACCCTACATACAACAGGTGAAACACCACTGTCAGTGCTTCTCTGCTATTCATAGGGTTTTCAATGGCAGATTGATTGGAAGGGGGTTGCCTCATCCTTCTCCCCAGCCTACAGTATCTGGAGTTCCTAGGCGGTCTCCCGTCCAAGTACTAACCAGACCTGACCCTGCTTAGCTTCTGAGATCTGACGGGATCAGATGCAAGCAGTTTTAGGATATTCACTGCCAAATAGAGTACTGGTAGTGGATTATTTATATCTTTCTCTGCAAATTATATCCTCTCTTTTCCAAAGGTCTCCTAGATTCTACACTAATTACGGGACTGGGTTTAGGCTTAACCTCAGGATCCCATCATCTAAATCCAGCCCCTATGCAAATTAGGCTCCTCAAGTGTTGGTCTTCTCATTATGAAAACTTTTCAACAAAAGGGACAAGTTATCTCTGCTCCTGTACATGCAACATGAAATGGTGAGAAAGCCAAAGGAGAACCACAGCAGACACGCCCATCAGTAAGCAGAGAAAGAAGCTGTATGGAAACACTTGTGTTGTTGTTAGGTGCCGCCGAGTCCGTATCTGATTCAGAGCAATCCTACGTAGAACAGGAGAAACACTATTGTTAGTGCTTCTCTGCTATTCATAGGGTTTTCAATGGCAGATTAATTTTTGGGAGTGGGTTGCCGGGTCCTTCTCCCAAGCCTACAGCACCTGGTGTTCCCAGGCGGTCTCCCATCCAAGTACTAACCAGGCCTGGCCTTGGTTAGCTTTGGAAATCTGATGGGATCGGATGCCTCAGTGCTAGGGCTGCAGGCATGGAAATACTTAGGTGTGTAACAATTCTGAAATACAGCTCTAGTGTCTGCACCTGGAATCCAGCTTAAGATGTGGTTCTCTACCCTGAGAATGATTCTTCTTGCCTGTGAGCTTCGCCATCAGTGCATTTGCTTCCATCCTCTGGGTGTTTCTTCCAATCCTATATGAAATTGTCTATATTTGCAACTAAATTGTGTTCTCAGCTCCTTCCTTCCTTATCTTTTCTTTTCCTTTCTTCCTTCCTTCCTTCTGTTCTTCCTTCCTTCCTTCTTTTCCTTTCCTTTCTTCTTTCCTTCCTTCCTTCCTCCCTCCTTCCTTCTTTCCTCTCTCTCTCAATCTCTTTCTTCCTTTTTTCTTTTCTCTTCTTTCTTTCCTCCCTCCTTTCCTTCCTCTCTCTCTCTCTCTCTCTTTCTCTCTCTCTCCCTTCTTTCCTTCCTCCCATCCCCTTCCTTCCTTCCTTCCTTCCTTCCTCCCTTCCTTCCTTCCTTCCTTCCTTCCTTCCTTCCTTCCTTCCTTCCTTCCTTCGTTTCCTTGTCTCATAGCCCAGACTGGCCTCAAACTCGTGATGCTCCTCCATCACCTTCCCTGGTGCTGGGATTTCAGGTGTGTTTCATCACCCCTGCCAGCCTGTTTCCTTGCTGACAGCAGGTTGAGTCTACAAAGGCCCCTTTTCATTTGGACTACGACTGCCCTTTCTGCACCATGATCATAATTTCCTTAAAAACTTCAAGATCTTCTTGTGCATCAAATCATAATGCTCTATATTAGACAAAAGCCACATGCATATTCTTTTTGAGTTAGGTCTTCACCCTAGGTCTTCTGGAGGAGTTCTAATATTTAGCAATTAGGTCCCAAAAAGTAAAATTTTAAGACACTAATAAAGGCTTTTTACTTGAAAAGTCAATAAATTAATACTTTATATTTTTCTGAGGATTTAACTGTTTTACAGCCCTTAACTTTATCTTTACACTGAGGCAATGTTTTGCTTGCAGCAACTTTTGTTGATTAGAAATCCTCCCTTAAGTCTTTCATGTATTTATTATTCATGTATTTGTCTATTTATTTTGCAGGGCAGGTAATGGAACTCAGGGCATTATACATGCTAGGTAAGCACTCTAAGTCCTTTTAAGCAAGTTGTCCTAAATTGTGTTTGTAAACTAATAGTTTCTTCTTTAGTTCATTTCTTTCTACTTGTATTTATCATAAGCAGTTAGTAACAGTTGGGGGCTACAGCTGTAGCCCAGTAGGACTGGTAGACTTGATGTCCAGCATGAGTGAGATTCTGGGTTCCAACTTCAGCACAAGAAAAAAAAAGAAGAAAGATTAGAAATTTTTGAATTCTTCCTGGAAACTTCTATATTAAGATCCTTCACTTTTGTGGGACCATTTACTATTTTTTACCTTGCTACAGAAAACAGAATTGCAAAACTTTCCACCTCTATATAAAAAGTTTTTTCCCTAATCTTTTTCTCATTTTCCTTCAAGTTTTACCAACTATTTCTTAAAGATCTTTTCAGTGTCTCCCAACATTAGTTCCTAAAGCCAATACATGTTTTAGGTTTTTATTACACAGGCACCCGACTCCCAGGTGTTAGGGTCTAAAATTTAATTAATAATTGAAAAATATATACTGGTGATATTTCAGGACATGTGTACCTTCCAGTTCTCAGTGATATCACTATAGTCCCCACACTGGATGTTAAATGGTGACAAATAGTGCCCATTTGTTATATGCTAACCATTAACTGTCTTGAGAAATGAGAATTTAGTATTTAGTTTTTAATATTTAGTTTCTTATAAAATATAAAGATATACTTTCATTCCCTTGATACCAAAAGTGTATAATGCAAAAATAAGAGCATGTTTCCCAACCAAAAATCACTAAAATAAAATAAAACAGTGAATATACATAGTTATCCTCCATAAATGACAAGATCATTTTATCAGCAGTATTCAAACTGGTATGATCATTTCCCATGTACTAAGAGAAGAAATATGGGGGAAGGATGTGGCAATCATCTCCTGAGGCAATCCCAAAACAATCAGCCATTGAAAGCCCTATGAGGGTTGCTATGAGTAGAACACGACTCCACAGCACCTAACAACAACAAGAGAAGAAATGAGAATATTTATCTTTATTTTTATCTTCTTTTTTTTCCAGTTCAGGGGAGTGACCACAGGGCCTCACATATGGTTTCCTAGTGTTCTACCAGTCAGCTGAGGCACACCCAGCACATTTTTTTATATTTATTTTGAGAAAGGGTCTCAGGATCTTGCTAAGTTATGCAGGCTGCTTCTGTCCTGGAACTTGAGATCCTCCTGCTTCCATCTCTGGAGTCCTTGGGATTAAAGGCATGTGCCACTGCTCCCTGCAAGAATATTTCTCTTTCTGCTGAAGGCATAATGTCTCTGTAACACATTGAGTTTGCGTACAACAGGAAATTCATTCTGCTTCTTAATTATTGCCCCCAAAATGACACAAAGCAAATAAGTCTAAGATGAAAATAATTATTTCTGAAAGATGTCATATAATATTTCTGTGGCTTGTAGCCAACAGTTCTATGTAACTGATCAACCATTCAGATACCTCTCCACTAATTTATTTAGAAGAATCTATTTAGAACTTATCATGCTTAAAGTTGGAATTTGGATGGGTATTTAATTGTTGACTTATTAATTAAGGCTGTGGCAGAAATTGTTTATTGTAAGCAAAGATGCATCCTTCTTTTCTTCCACAGTAATAAAATATGTCTGCAGCTACTGTGCAGAATAAACACTCTCTTCCCTAAATGTCTTGAAGCTGGGTGTGGCCATGAGCATAAGTTCTAATCAGTGAAATGTAAGATGAAGTGTTATAGGGTCCTTTTGGGGGTGCTCTTTGTACTCTCCTTTATATCCCTTTCTTTTCTGCCTGAAACAAGGATGCAGTCATCTTTCCCCATGCAATGAGCATCATGACCAAAGGAAGGGATCCAGGTCTCTACTGAAATTTTAAAGTGTAAAGGCAAAACAAAAATACTTTCAATTTAAAGATTCAGAAATTTTACTTCTCCCACACTTTGTAGAAAAATAGCAAAAGATGCACTATCACAAAATAGGAGAAATAACTCAACATGGATATGAGATCCAAGAATATTGCTAAGTTTCCAGTGAAGAAGAATACTGAAATCACCTGAGATGATCAGGCTTCCCTGTAGTAGAAAGCCAATGGTCTATATAAAGTGTTACTGTGAGCAGGGTGTGATGGCAGAGGCTTGACTTCCAGAGACTTGGGAGGCTGAGGCAGAAAGATTGTGAGTTCAAGGCCAGAGGCAGCCTGCACAACTTAGCAAGACACTGCATCAAAATAAAAAATAGAATAATGGGCTGAGGGTACAGCCTAGGGGTAGAGTAAAAGTATGTGAGTCTCTGGGATCAACACTTAAGTACTGGAATAAAGAAAATAAAGAAGAAAATACTATCACGTAGGGCTGGAGGTGTGGCTCATAGCTCATAATTAGAGCACTTGCCTAGCATACATAAGGCCCTTGGTTCAATTTCCAGCAGCACCACCACCACTAACAACAACAAAAAATCCAAACTCTATAGAAGATAGATTCCATAGCTTCACTAATATTAAGAAGATAGAAAAGCTAAGGGATAGAGTAAAGCATTTATTAAAAATAAATAAATAAGGGTATGATTTTCAAGGACTGACAAGATAGAAGATTCCATGTGATTCTTAGCTAGAATATTGTTACCCAAATGCCAAAGATTTAATGGCATAGAATGACATGTTACATTGTTTTCTCTGTTGTTCTATACAACACTTGATTCCCCATAAGCAACATTTTTGTCACGTTTATTGTTTTTCAATTTTCAGAACTAACATAAAGGCAAACAACAGAAGATAAATTTTAGTTAAGGAAAAATAGAAATCTTCTCTCCTCAAAATAGAAAAGCAATGTACATTCCTGACAGAATTTTGGAGTGGGGAGAAGGGAAGAAAAATGACAGGGTGATAGACATGTTAATTCAGTAGTGCCTGCTTATCTGCAGGGAATATATTTCAAGACTCTGACTTGATGCAAAAAATCACAGACAATGCTGAACCCTACATAAACTACGGATATTTTTCCTATGCATCCATACATACTTATTACAAATTTTAACTTATAAATGAGGCACAAGAGTTTAATAATAAACAATAAAATAGAGGAATTATAACAATATATCATGTTAAAAGTTATTTCAAACTAATGATTTTAATTTCTGGTACTTTCAGTTTAATATTTTTAGAACTCAGCCATGAGTAACTGAGTTTGAGGACAGTGAAACCTCAGGTTTGTTCTTAAATGCCGTCAAGTCAGGTCTGACGTAGTGACCTTATGTACGGCAGAATGAAGCACTCCCTGATTCTGTGCCAGCTGCACAATCATTTTTATGTTTGAGCCCATTGTTGGAGACACGGTATCAATCTATCTAGTTGACAATCTACTTTTTTTCAGTTGACCTTCCATCCTCACAAACATGATGCCCTTATCCAGGAATTGATCCTTCCTGAAAGCATGTCCAAAATAGGTCAGAGGGAGTCTAACCATCCTGGCTTCCAATGAGCACTCTGGTTGCACTTGCTTCTATGGCAGATCTGTTGGTTCTTTTGGCAGTCCACGGTATATTCAATATTTGACTCTGTTACCATAATTCAAAAGCATTAATTCTTTTCCTTTCTCCCTTATTCAATGTTTGGCTTTCACAAGTATATGATGCAACAGAAAATACCAAAGCATGAATGGGGTGCACCTTTGTCTTCAGCCTGACATCTTTACATTTCAGCATTTTAAAGAGGTCTTTTGCAACAGTTTTTCCCAATGCAATGCATCTTTTGATTTCTTGACTGCTGCTTCCACAGGTTTTTTTTTGTAGAAACAAGTAAAACAAATTATTGAACAATCTCGATCTTTTCTCTATTTATCATTAAGTTGCATACTGAACGGGTTTTTGTTGTTGTTGTTGTTGTTGTTTTGTTGTTGTTGTTGTTGTTGAGGTAGAATCCCTAATGAAGGCTATGTTCTTTGATCTTCATTAGTTAAGTGTTTCAAATACTCCTCACTTCAGCAAGTTGTGTTGTATCATCTGCATAATTCAGGTTGTTAATGAGTCTTCTTCCAATTCTGATGCCACATTCTTCTTCATAAAGTCCAGCTTTTCAGATTATTTGTCAGCATAGAGATTGAAGAGGTACCGTGAAAGGATACAGCCCTGACACACAACCTTCTTGATTTTAAACTAGGCAGTGTTTCCTTGTTCTCTTCAAATGACTGCCTCCTGGTGCATGCACAGATTCCTCACGATTACAATTAGGTACTCTGGTATTCCCATTCTTCACAATGTTATTCATAATTTGTTGTGATCCACACAGTCAAATGCCTTTGCATAGTCAGTAAAACATAGACAGCTTTCTGGTATTCACTGTTTTTGGCTAATATCCTCTGAGATCAGCAATGATATCCATGGTTCAATGCCATCTTCTGAATCTGACTTGATTTTCAGGCAGTTAACTGTCTACATACAGCTATAGTCATTTTTAAATAATCTTTAGCAAAATTTTACTTGTGTGTGATACTAATGATGTCATTTCATAATTTCCAGATTCGGTTGGATCCCCTTTCTTGGGAATAGGCACAAATATGAATTTCTTCTAGTGACTGGACAGCTATTTTCCAAATTTCTTGCATAAACAAGTTAGCACCTCCAGTGCTGCGCTTGTTTCTTGAAACATCTCAATTGGTATTTCATCAAATGTGTAAACAACAGTGATGTAGGTGTTACATAATGGATAGAGCAAAACATTTATTACTCTGTATGCTGACATTTATTAATACAAAATTTAAAAATAAAAAATAAAAATAAATGAAATTAATGCCACAAGAGAGATGAAATTTGTTATGGGTTTGTAAATTTAAGAAATTAAGAAATGATGATGTATACTAATATAATTATCAACAGGTAATAAAAGTAATAGGATGGTACATAATGTGAATCAGGTGATGTTAATGCCTCAATTTTCATTTGGATAGTAAACGGATACTTTTCAAATTGTATCAACAAAGACATAAAATTATACACATTTTGTTTATAATTGAGATGACTTGTACAATAAATAAAATTAGACATGGTTATAAGTGAGTTATTTTGCTTAACTGAGATTGGAGAGTAAAGAAAGGGGAGAGTGAATTTCTTTTCATTGATATATCCTATGCTCTTTTTCTATGTACCTTTATTATTCTGGAAAAAAATAGAAATAATAATGACCATTTTCTTAATACTGTGTACTTTTTAGTAGTACTAAGGGCTTTATTCAGCCATTGAAAACCCTATGAATAGCAGAGAAGCACTAACAATACTGTTTTGCCTGTTGTATCTAGGGTCACAATGAGTAGGCCACCGACTTGATGGTACCTAACAACAGCAACAAAGGGTTTTGTCCCAAAAATTTCAGGCTCAGGCATAGGCAATGACTTAGTTGAATTTATCTCAATGCTCAACAAATATTTGTTAAGTTTTTACTATACTACCGCCCTTCCTTTTTTCTTGAGATCTTTGCTTAAATGTCCTTTTCTCCAAGATGTTATTCTTAACTCCCTAGCTTAGATCACATTCTCCTGCTCTCTGCTCCCACTCCATATGTTGAATTACTAACTTCCGTTCCCTCCTAGACTATAAACTCTGTGAAAGTAGGTAGCAATACTGTTTAGCTTTCCATGCTCCAGAATAGGATTGTATTTTCTTAAATGCAACATCAAATAAATGTAGAACTAAGTACTAGTAAGTGTGTCAGAGGGCCATGATGTTTAGAGAATCAACCAAATGGCATGATAAAATAGAAGCATCTAGCAGTGTCATAGGCAGCTTTGCATAGTAATATATTGAAAATGGGCTGGGGTTTAGCTCAGTTGGTAGAGTGGCTCTGCACTCTCTGAGGACCTAGGTTCCATCCCCAGCTCCATGAAAATGGGAGAAGGCTGTGGCAGCCCACTCCCAACGCAATCCTGAAACAATCAGCCATTGAAACCCCTGTGACATTCACTATGAGTTGCACCCAACTCAATGGCATCTAACAACAATACTGACAATAGTCACATATAGTCTAGATTATGAACTGTTTAAAATTCCTTAGGAAATTTGAAAAGGAATGAATCTTTACTTAAGTAAACTTTCTAAATCTCTAAAACAATGATGCTAGACATCTTTGCTTCTATTTTTCAGTAAAGGCAATATGGCATTGAGAAAGGCTTTGTAATTCACTCTAGCTCACACAGCTAGAAAGATGCAGAGTCTGAATTTGAATTTATATCTAATTTCAAAGCCAAATTTCCCTTAAATTATTTTTTAAATTTTAACTGATATACAAAAACATAAAATTTGTACATTGTAATGAGATACCATGTAATATTCAATGCATGTATAGATTGCATTGTGTTTAAATCAATTTAACATATTGATCTCAAACATTTATCAATTCTTTATGGTGAATGCCTTCAAAAATCCTTTCTTCTAGCTTTTTGAAATGACAGCACATAATTATTATTTATAGTCACCATATTCTGTAATAGCACCCCAGAGCTTCTTTCTTATTTCTAATGTAACTTATTGCCCATTGACTAAACTTTCTCCACCCTTGTCCCATTGTCCTTGGCTTCTGGTAATCACTATTCTACTTTCAATTTGTATGAGATCAAATTATTTCAGATTCCACAAATTAGTGAAAGCCTATGGTATTTTTCTTTTTATCTCTGACTTATTTCATTTAACATAACGAACACCAGTTCTCTCTGAGTTGTTGCAAATGACAGAATTCCATTCTTTTTTACAGCTGAATAATATTCCATTCCATATATGTAACACCTTTTCTTTTTCCATTCATTAATTGATGGGTATTTAGCTTTATCCCAGTTTGAGGTTATTATGAATGCTGTAGCAATGAACATAGGAGACCAGATATCTCTTAAACATACTGATTTCATGTCCTTTGGATATGTACCCAATAGTCAGATTGTTGGATCTAATCATGGTTCTATTTTTAACTTGCCAGTGAACTTCCAGACTGTTTTCCATAATGGCCAAAATACATTTACAGTCTTCCTAACAGTGTGCAAGAGTTTCTTTTTCTCCACTTCGTGTCAGCACTTGTTATCGTTAGTCTTTTCACTATTAGTCATGCTTACGGGGGTAGAGTAACATCTCATGGTGGTCTTGACTTGCATTTCTCTGATGTTTAGTGATGTTGGGCATTTCTTCATGTACTTGTTGGTCATTTGTATCTTTTCTTTTTAGAAATGTCTATTTAGACCTGTTCATTTTTAATAAGTTTTCTTATGTTTTTGCTATTGAAATGTTGGATGTACATATATATTCCAAATATTTTCTCCCATTCTGTATATTGTCTCTATACTCTATTGAGTATTCCCTTTGATGTGGAGAAGCTATTTAGTTTTATGTAATCCCATTGGTCTGTTTTGCTTTTATGTCCTATGCTTTGGAGGTTTTGTCCAAAAGCTCCTTGCCAATTCCAATGTCCTAAAGCATTTCCCCTGTTTTCTACTAGTAGTTTTATAGTTTCAGGTGTTAAACTAGGTCTTCCATTAATTTTTAGTTGATTTTTGTAACTGGTGAGAGACAGAGAACTAGCTTCTTCTTTTTTTTTTTTTTTTTTTTTTTTTACTTTTTGAGACAGGGTCTCGCTAAATTATGCAGACTGCCTGTGGTCTCGAACTTGTGATCCTCCTGCCTCCACCTCCCAAGCCACTGGGATTACAGGCGTGTGCCACTGTCCCCTGGTAGGACTAGCTTCTTTTTGCTGACTGTAGATATCCAATTTGGCCAGCACTGTTTAGTGAAAAGCCTGCCTTTCTCCAGTGTGTTCTTTAGTTCATCATTTAAGATCAGTTGGGTGTGGGTGGATGAGTTCACTTCTAGCTTCTCAATTCTCTTGCATTGGTCTACGGATCTGTTTCTATGCCAATACCAACCTGCTTTGATTACAATATCTACTGTTAAACTCTTTCATATCATTTTATGACATTCTGAAATTTGCCAAAATATTGTCAGTGCTTCTCTGCTGTTCATAGGGTTTTCAATGGCAGGTTGATTTTTGGGAGGGCGTTGCCAGGTCTTTCTCCCAAGCCTACAGCTTCTGGTGTTCCCAGGTGGTCTCCCATCCAGGTACTAACCAGGCCTGACCCTGCTTAGCTTCCGAGATCTTACGGGATCGGATGCCACAGGGCTACCGCTGCAGGATATATATATATATATATATATATATATATATATATATATATATATATATATATATATGATCAGTCTGAATACTCCACTTCTTTGAGTAAAAGGATATTTATTTAGCAAAGTTGGAGAGATTTTTCTATTTAGTTTAACTAGCATTTGTGCTCTTGCTATTGTGATCTGTAAATTGAGCAGAAAGAAGCTAAAATAGCCTTTCTTGTCCCATTTCTGTCTGCATAGAATATGATAGCTATTGCAGAACATGTGCTGCTCTGAATGATTTTTCAGCAAAACATCAACTTCTCACTTGATGGTACCCAACAACAACAAGGCATTTGGTTCTGTGCATGTCTTCCTGCTTAGAAGAGGATTGTGGGAATGAGGATGTTTTTACCAGTAGAAACCTTTCAAAGATTGTGTCCAGAGTCTAAATCTGACAACCACTTATTAAAACGCTAAAGACTATTTTTCTTGTTTTTAACTTATGAACTTCTCTGTTGTGACACTGAAATAAAAATCATTGGCAAAGATAACTTTGGAGACTTCAAAATAACATTTCTGGCAGGGTGCAGTAGCGCATTCCTGTAATCCAAGCTACTCAGGAGGCTCCCTTGAGCAGTGGAATTTAAGGCCAGCCTAAACAACATGGTAAGACACCCTTCTCTAAAAATAAATAGGTAAATAAATAAATTATAAAAATAAAGTAAAAATCTACCTTTCTGGAGATTCTAAAAACAATGTATGTTCACTGTGTAAAATTTAAAAGACAAAGTATAGAGATCATTTTTCAGTGGCCTTAATAATATAACTATAGTAAGCTTTTAGTAATCTTCAATGTCAGTATTAATAATACAGAAATTTGGGGCTGGGGATGTAGCTCAGATATGCTTGCCTAGCATGTGTGAGTCCCTGAGTTCCATCCCCAGAAATGAAAACAAAACAAAAAAAGGTAAAAACACATTGGTGAATAATAAACTTATTTCACACTACAGAAATTGATAGATGATAATGTGTCCCTCAAATAAAAATATAATTGTGGCATTGCAGCCTTTGAACTAAAAACAGTTTAATCAATATTCAAATTTGCCTAACAAAAAGTTTTAAAGACCCTTAACCATCATTAGTCCTTCTCACCCCTGTAATATGACACCAGTGTCATGATGAAAAAGTAGAGGATCAGGTTTAATAACTATTATGTCCCTACTTTTGCAAAGGCATTTGAAATCCGTCTTCTGTCTTCAGAATCAGAGCTTGATAACACTTTCCTTAATCTGCGCAGCACTTGGCTGATCCAGGGATATTGCCCGCAGGGTATGCCTTTGGAACACCTATGATGTGGTTTGAGTGCAGTCTGAGTGTCCATTGTGGTTAAAGTCTAGATCTACTATATTCTAGGCACTGTTTTAAGTGTTGATAATAACAAGAAAAATAAAACACATTCACTGTTCTTAAATGCTATTAATAAGCCTGTTTTTGAAATTATAGCGACTCAGGGGAGGAATCCTAAGTGTTATCTAAGCCTTCGTTCCTATCCCATTCTGTATCCTTCATGCTGCTTGGACAGTCTTTCTGAAATAAAAAATTTTATCATCTTTCTTCTGTTTTTAAAAGTTGTCTTTGGCACTTCACTGAAGCTTACAGCATGAGCAAGAGTGGGGACTTAGGACACAGAAGAGGCTTTCCTCTGCCACATCTTAGCTACAGGACCTGAGTCAAATGCTAACCTTGTCCGTTCCTTAGTTTCTGAACTATTTCATCAGTAAGGTTTGTCAGTATCTACCTCTTATGGGATTGATGTGAAGATTAAATAATGTATACAAAGCACAGAGCACAGTGTTTGAGACATAGTGAGTATGTATTGGGTATTGAACAATATTGTCACTGAACGAGCTGGCCCTCTGCTCGTCCCTCAACCCTTCTCTAGATGCCTGCTACAGTCAGCCTGACTGAATTAGTGTAGATCCTGCAGCGCCATTGTTGGCTTGCCTCTCACCTTTCCATATGCTCTTTCATTCTCTCCCCTTGCTTTATCATCTGGCCATCACTCCTCCTTAAGGACTGAACTAAGGAATCACCTCTCTTTAAGGTCTCCTTGGACCTTCTAGGATGCATTTTGAAGCCCCTCTGTACTCCCAGAAAATGACAAATAGGAAAATATTAGAAGCTTAGAATGATTAACTGCCAAGTCTAGAATCACTCAGCAGAGCTAAATCTGGAATCTGAGTTTCTAGATTCTTAATCCAAGAATTTCTCTTGTTGGCTTGTTTTCTCTCTAGAGGACACCCACAGAGACACCTCCATACCCTACATATTGCTAAAGAACCACTGGGAAGGAGTAAATAGTGTTAATTTAATAATCAAATTAGTATGAATAAGATGAGGTAAATTTTCTTTTTTTTAATTTTAGAGTGAAACAAAGTTACGGGGCTTATTAATACACACTTTGGATTACACACAGGCACTCAGAGAGAGAGAGAGAGAGATACACATTCAAGACAGACGTGGGCTTCTCAAGAGAGAAAAAGAAGCAGAGCCCCAGGGTACTGTTCCCTCCAATTTTATTTATCCCAAGGCAGGCCCCCAGAGATGTCAGTCCTGGGCTCTCAGCACTGGGTGCCCAGTGTGATGTGAGCCTCAAGCTCCACCTAGAAAGGCCCCTGTCATGGGTTAGGGAGGTGCCAAGAAAATCAAAGAAGTTCCATTGTTTAGATTTTTCTATTGAAGGAACTTCCCTTTGCTAAAATGAGATTATAAAGGAAGTGCATGGCATAGGTTCAGACAAGAGTCATGAGGAAGTTGCTCCGACACATCTCCAAGAGCAGAAATACCGAGGGGAAAGCAAGGTACGAAACTCTAAGGTTTCATACACTTTGACCCTGAGCATGGTTTATTACTGTTCATTGTTTAGTAGGTCTCTAAAAAACAACAGCTCCATGCAGGCAGTCCTCAGAGCAATTTTCTTGGTAGTTGTGTCAAGGTTCTTGATTCTCAGCTGGTGTGATTCAAACCAGATCCTGGGGTGAAAGCCCTTTCCCTATCCATGTTCCCCAAATTTCCCTGTCCTTCTACCCAGCCTCATTTCTCCTCTCTGAAATTTTGATACCTTAGGGGTTGATGAAGGGCTAAGATCTTGCTTCTGAAGCTTCTAGCAACCCACTCCCAAAAAACAATCATTGAAAACATTGTTGTCAGTGCTTCTCTATGAGCAGCAGAGAAGCACTGACAATAGCGTTTCCCCTGTTGTACATAGGGTCACTATGAGTCCAACACCAACTCGATGGTACCTAACAAAAACAACAATATCCAGGGATCAAAAGTCTGAAACTGCCTCATCTATAGGGGAACATGAGTGGGTCCGAGCTTGAAGGTTGGAGGATTGGTTGTATATAAGAAGTTAAGGTATCCTTTTGTTTGAAGAAAACTAAAGTCTTCTAACAGTTCACAGGGATAAGCAATCTCATCCTCAGAGTGTTCTTGGCTGTGGGAACTCAGAAGTTTAGCTCTTTTGATCTGGGGGCAGTGGACTTCTATCCACCCTGAGAAGGTGTTAACATACATTAGAAGATATTTGAGAGTGGGCATCTGGGTGTAGAGTTAAGTAAAGGCAGTGGCTTGATTCCAACTTCTGAGTTACTAGGCACAATTTTCTAGAGAATGACAACCATTGAGGTACTTAATAAGGTTTGGTTTAGTTCCCTTTAAGTGAGCTGAAAGATAAGAGTTAACAGGGCTAAGAGTCTGGACCTTTAAGATACCACACAGGTGGCTGGAGACATTGGAATTTGTCAACTTTTTGAACACCGTGTTTACAAGTGTATTTTAAAATAGACGTTTGTAATAATTGGCACAGCTTTTAGAGCTTATTTTGGATTTTAGTCCAGCTCTTTCTCTTTTATATTACCAAACACTCCATACATGGTTATCCTTTCCTGCTGGGTATTTAAGACCATGTAGGAGGCCAAGAATTAACCTTTTGGGGTCTGGTTTTTGCTTTTGTTTTGTTTTGTTTTTAAGGTCAGTCAAGTCTCCCTAAGGTGGCATTGGAGTACCCACAAGTCGCTCCTTGGCCCCCTCAATTTTCCTATACCATTGTTCTGTCTTCTAGAATGAGTCCGGGTCTTGCTGACCAAGTGGCTTCTTTGGAAGCATCGGGGAACACTGGCTTCTGTAATAACTCTCCTCTTTGCAGACTGTGCACTGGTCAGAGCTAACATCTGGGTCTTCCACAGCTTCCCCAGTCAGGAGTATGGGTGACTTACTGGAGTTGTAGGGTCCTTTTATGAGGGGTTCCCATTTTTCCATGGATTCTGGCCTACCTAGGGCAACAACCAAACTGTTGACTGTTCTCTTAGCCCCATTATCCTGATTTGCTTTGGTTTCTAACTTCTGGTTGTTGAATACCCAGAAGGTCTGTATTACTAGTCTTGAGTAATCGACTTTAATTTGTCATTTTGCATAATATTTAGCTACAGTTTACACACATAACACCTTTAGCTCTCAGATGTATATTTTAGTCATATATATGATGTCAAATATTTTGTAATAACTTAATAATTATTCACTTAACTAGAGTCATAAAATGATGTTTACAAATTTTAAAACCAATACTTACATAAATCTTTACTCAACTGGGACTCAGTTTCCCAAGTACTAAGAAAGCTTATTAGAAAGTAGAACTGTCTTGAAAACACATAAAATCCTTTTCACTTAAATTGAGGCTTTTTTATGTTATTAAAGGCTGATAAATATTTTAAGAAATTTTCATAGCTTTATATATAGAGCTTTTAACTATAGCAATTTAACTTTCTTTGTTTACTTATTTTTATTTATTTATTTATTTATTGGTATTAGTGTATTGAATCTAGGACATCATGCACACTTTTTGCAAGTGCTCTACCACCCTCCAGCCCATTTTTTTAACTTTTGTTTTTAAAGTAGGGTCATTCGCAGCAAAATGGATGGAATTAGAGAAAATTATTTTAAGTGAACGAACACAAGCTCAGAAAGAGAAACAACACATGTTCTCACTCATATGAGAGAACTGACTCAAAATTACAAGAAGGAAAAATCCTACTCAAAGGTCAGATCACATTAAAAGGGGGGGAGGGAAGATAAGAATGAGGTCAATACAAATGGACTAAAAATCCCATGTAATTGTTCTAACAAGATAGAAACAAAGACCACTACAGGAAAAGTTTCTATCTTAAACAGAAATGGAACCCAAGGACATATAGAAAAATACTATATAGTAAAAGATAGAGAAGACTTGGATGGGAAACTTAGATAGGAAGGGGGGAGGGGGGAAACATAGAGGAGGGTAAGGGGTAACCTAT
>VMDO01000606.1:103905-211343 GCA_007922755.1 Pedetes capensis | reverse complement strand
GTGTCTCACTAAGTTATGCAGGTAGCTTTGGGCCTCAAACTTGTAATCCTCCTGTGTCTGCCTCCGAGTCATTGGGATTACAAGTGTGTACCACCACCTCCAGCTGCCAGTTTAATTTCATAGATATCTGTCATTTTATGAACCTCTTTATGACACATTTTAACCTGTCTTTTTAATCTAATACATTTGTAGAAGGTTGACTCTGAACTGTGTTTTTGTCTCCCATTTTCTTTTGTTGTTGGGTCTCCTTGATGGGTCAGGTTAGGAGTCATCTTGGCCTACTTAAGCTATAAGGTTAAGCATGCTTTTAATTGTTTATCCCTGAAAGAGGCTTGGATTTAAAAAAAAAAAAGCCATGAAGAGCCTCTAGACATAGAGCACCTTTGGCCATCTTTTGTAATTAACACCCTTATAAAAGAAAGTCTTCCTTCTGTGATCAATTGGATTGCTGCACCCAGAGAAGTTAAAGAAATCTCTTCCCAGGAAGGGCATAGGCCATTTAAGAAGGACTAAGAAAGTCTGGGAGAGAAATTAAGTTTCTAATATGACATATTAAAGGTTCAGTGAGTCCTTTGGTTCTGAGTTTTCACTGACACCAATTACTGTATAAGTATTTTTAGGGAGGAGCCAGAGTCACCAATCAAGGCAGAAAAATGAAACCTCTGTATCATAATGTATAGTAATATTTTACTTGCAATATCAAGAGTTACCGAAAGCTGTCTGATAGTCCTCTTTCTTCTGCCTGGAGCCGCTCTGATGGGGCAGGTTCTTGTATGTCTGGGGAGGAAGATTATTTGCCAAAGCTGATGCTATCAATTGGGCTTATTCTTGTGTCTGTGATCACTTTCCCCAAGTCTTTTGAACTGACTGTAATTTTCACCAGTTGTTGAAACCCCCAAAAGCCCAATTTAAAAGCTCGTCTGGGGGTGTCTGTAGTTTCATTGTCTATTTTTGCATTTTTCTCCTAATGTCTGGAGCACACTGACTGATAAAATAGGTACCTAGCAAAATCTGACCCTCACAGGAGCTAGGGTCAGTATAGTATATTTTCCCAGGGTATCAGTAAAACAATCTAAAACACAGAGCTGGATTTTCATTTCTACTTTGGGCTATTTCTCTGATCTTGTCATTGTTTACAGGCTTATTCATAATCCTGTGTAGCTTCTCAGTTAAACAAGTGATCATATGTTTGCATAGTGAGACCACCACTTCCTATCTAGAGTTGCCATTTTGGCTCTTGGTTTGGAAAAGCTGTGGTCCCAATGTGCTGTCTTTGGAATTTTGCATGAATTTTGCTCCCATAAGCCTGCACAGCTGCTAAAATTCATACTTTTTCTTTTGAAGCACAACAGGTGGACAAGATTACATATAACTGTGTCCAAATTAGGTCAAAGGAGATGCTCAAGGATTGAAATTCATATCTTTATCCTCTTAAACATGTCACAATTTTTTGTTTGCAGTGAGCTAAACTCACACACACACACTCACACAGACACACACACACACACACACACACACACACACACACGACATATACTCTTAAAATTTCTTCCCCATTTGCTGCTTCCTGAAGGGGAAACATATATGCTGGTTTAGGATCATTGGGGTGATAAGTCTCACTCTTGGATATACCTTCTGGGATAAGCTATTGTATTAAAAGTGAGTTTAAAGGTGCCCTATTTTTTGCTCTGGTTTCTGGGCTAAAAGCATTGCCTTGTGTTTCAAGTTGCTCAATAAGTTTCCTGGTGGCTCATTAGGATACTTCATGATATATCCTCCAAATGATTGTCTTTATATCCCAGTGATACATGAACATGGCAAATTTTGCAGTCTCTTTGCAAATTGGGGTTCTGACATAGTGACATAAATACCTGAACCAAGATTTTGCTTTGCTTGTCTCTGTAATCAACACCTGTGGAAGCAGCAATCAAGAAACCAAAAGATGCACTGCTCTAGGAAAAACTGTGGCAAAAGATCTTTTTAGAGTATTGAAAAGCAAAGATGTCATACTAAAGATGAAGGTGCATCTGACTCATGCTATGGTATTTTCAGTCCCATGATATGGTTGTGAAATCTGGAGATCAAACAAGAGAGACAGGAGAAGAATTGATGCTTTTGAATTGTGGTGCTGAAGATGTCTATTGAATATACCATGGACTGCCAAAAGAACCAACAGATCTGTCCTAGAGGAAGTACAATCAGAGTGCTCCTTAGAAGCAAGAATGGCTAGACTGCTTCTTACATATTTTGGACTTGTAGTCAGGAGAGATCAGTGCCTGGAGAAAGACATCATGTTTGGGAGAGTGGCAGGTCAACAGAAAAAAGGAAAACCCTCAACCAGATGGATTGACACAATGTCTGTAACAATGGGTTTAAATATAAACAAGATTGTATGCCTGGCACAGAATCAAGAAGTGTTTCGATCTGCTGCGCATAGAGTCACTATGAGTCAGACTCGACTCGATGGCACCTAACAACAACAAAAGACCTCACAGCATTTGCCTTCCTTTTTTTGCAGAACTGACTTAATTTCAGTATTGTGCTATATTTTAGAGCCCCATTTGAGGCCATTTTTCTCCTTTTTCTAATCTGTATAAGGGTCAGATCTATTAAAATAATTATAGCTATTTAAAATACAGGATGAATCTTTAGGAATAGAATCTTGGTCTCCCATAATCACATGTTCTTTTATTCACTTGTATATTTAAAAGAAGGGAGAAAGAAAGAAATAAAGAAGGTACATGTCTCCAGAGATTCGTGATTGAGTTCCTGATTTACTCTCCAGGTATTCATAGTTGAGTTCCTGAAATACCTGGATACTTATTACTGAGTTCCTGATATAGCCAATGATGAGGCAAATCTAGCATCTCCTTATCCTGGTTTGACTCTTCCTCTCTAGGCATCCCTAGAGCTGAGTAAACACTTCAATGTGCCCACCCTTAAATAATCCCTGAATTCTAGTGCGGACGGCAAAGTTAGATATAAAAAGTTCTTGGGCTTTAGGGACTTTTCATGGACTAGGGATTCATAGAGCTGGAAATTACTTGCTTTCGTTTTGAATTTTGTAGTTTAAGATAGTGTCCTATAGGAAAAAGCAATCTTGGGAGTGCCTATGTCCTAAAAGGGAAAGACTCCTCTTAGACCTATCTACAACCTGAAAGATGGCTACTCCTTTAGGTTTATTCACCCCAAGAACCTGTAGGGTGTGATTAGGAGAGAGGGGAAGCTCCCTTGAAAGACCACCAGGTGAGAAAGATTGTCCTGATGTAGATGAAAAAGTTTCTTTTCTTAGAATCCTAGGAATCTGTATGGATTCCAGTTCCTCTAAGGTAGAAAGTATAAGCATTCTGGCTCTGGTAGAAAAGAAAGAAATTTAATGATTACATCCATAATTCTAATAGTTGTTTTTTTCTGACTGAGAGACAAGCCTATTGCTGACGTCTACATCAACACATTAAAATAATATCCTAGAAACCCTTTTAAATAATTTTTTAAATTAAATTTAATTTTTTTATTAATTTTATTTATTTATTTATTTTTCGGTGCTAGGGGTTGAACCCAGGGCCTTGTGCTTGTGTTCTTTGCAAGTGCTGTAACAGTGAGCTGCACCTCCAGCCCAGTTTTTTTTTTTTTCCTTTTTTGAGACAGGATCTCACCAAATTACTCAGACTGCCTCTGGTTTTGAACTTGCGATCCTCCTGCCTCTGCCTCCTGAGCCACTGGGATTACAAGCATGTATCACCACACCCAGCTAAATAATCTTTTTTATAGTCTATTGAATTATGTATATTATATATATATATATATATTATATATAGCACTTAAAAGTAAGTTTCATCTTTTGTAAGCCTTCTTTCAACATAATCTTAACTATCTGAAGAATATTTTAACCTTCTGATTCAACTAAAAATATTTCTCTCTTTTAACTTTTCCCCACTGAAAATCTCTATATCTATAACTTTTACATCCCTAACTCTTACTTGATGGTTCCTTTTGCCTTGTTTATTTTCTTACAGAAATGCTGACTTTAGAAAGGTCAATTTCTTCACCACTTAGCTTACACTTCTAACAGGCCAAGTTTATAGGAAAAGATTCAACTTATTCCAATTTTCATCAGGATGCATCCCAAAAGGGGATTCTTAGGAAATGACATTTTAGTTTTTGTGAGAGGACAACATGTCCTGGGAGGCAGGCAATCTGTCTTTACCCAGGTAATCTAAGGGAGGTACTCCTTTGGGATATCCCTACTACAAACCTCAGGTTTTTATGGAAAGCCAGAGTGTTCCCCATTGGGCCAAGAACTTGGTACAGCTGGCTTGCCAAAGATTTTATCTATCCTAGTTGTCCTTCCTTTCTTGAACAATTTCACATGTCATCTACAAGAGACTATAAGAATCAGAACATGGCCAGGGTAGAGAAGCTAGGGGATTCATTGAGTTTTATATGTTATGTCAAACAGCATTTGGAAGATAATTTCTCTGATCTACATGTTGTTAATGTTAGGTGCCATCGAGTCGAGTCCAACTCATAGCGACCCTTATAGGGTTTTCAATGGCTGACTGTTTTCAGGATTGCCTTGGGAGTGGATTGCCAGGTCCTTCTCCCATTTTGCGGTGCTGGGAATTGAACTTGGGACCTCAGAGACTGCAGCGCAGCATTCTACCAACTGAGCTAAATCCCAGCCCCCTGATCTACATAAGACCCCACATAAAAGGAACAGAAAGAATGCCTGATAAGATCTAGAATATTGCAAAGGCAGGGAGTGGCAGGGATGTGGCTACAGTTAATACCATTAAGATAGATAAGATGGAGTTTGCCTACTAGCAAAAGCAGCTTAAAGGAAAGATTGTGACCTGGTGTGTACAGCAGGACAGCCTAAATCCCAGAATTAACCCTGGACCATGCTGCAAAGGGGAGAGGAGATGAAGTTAAACTGTTGGTTCCCATTTACATCTGTCACATGAGCTGTTGGATAAAGGTACCATAAGGAAGAGGGATATGAGGAACCTTATCTCCCCTGAGGGGCTGGGGTTTAGCTCACATGGTAGCTCGCTGCTCTGCAGTCTCTGAGGTCCTGGGATTGATTCCCAGAACTGCGAATAGTGGGAGAAGGACGTGACAATCCACTCCCAAGGCAATCCCGAAACAATCAGCCATTGAAAACTCTATGAGGGTTTTTATGAATTGGACATGACTCCAAAACACCTACCAAACAACAATATCTCCCCTAAAAGAAGAGTGGAAGTTATGGCCAAGATTGGCAGAGTGTGCAAAATGAATGGCCAAAGTAGGAGTGAAAAGGCCTTCTGGGAAGGTATCCAGGGAAGAAAAAGTTCTGTCAGCATCTCTTAACTTTAATGGCTAAGGCACAGAGGCAGGAGAGAGAAGAGACAAAGTTTTGGAAGCAAATTTTCCCTCTCTCTTTTCTGGTTCAATTCAAAACAAAACATATTGGTAACAGGAAAGCCTAAGCCCTGGGTTGCCCCAAAGTTGGAGTCTTGGATGTGAAGAGAAATATTAAAATAGGAATACAGAAAAGAAAATGCTTAGGGGAAGTTGGGAGAGGCAAGAAGAAGGTAAAGAACTAACTCTACCTTCCCAAAGCTGAATGACAAGACTTAAGAAAAGGGCCATGTTTATAGTGTCTAGGAGATTTTGAATGGATGAGAGAGGAAAACATAGATAAAAGTGGAAGAGGAAGAAAAGAAGTAAGTTCACTCTTCAGGACAATGGGACTTTGAGGCTAGAAAAATGAGGCTTTTGGATAATGTAAAAATGTAGCTTTTGCCACCAGTCTGCAGTTACCCCGGGTTTCCAGGCTTTGCTTCCCAAGAAAAAAGTATAGAGGTTATAAAACTGGAAAGTGTAAAGATATAAACCAGGAAATAAATTAAAGAAGCAGACATGCTTCAGTAGTTAAGAGAACTCACTGCCTTTGCTTCAACTCTTGGATCCTGGATGAGCCCCCAAAATGTCAGTGGTGGTTCAGCAGGGGGCTGTGCTCAGTGTTGCCACATAGCCTGGGGAGTTCCTATAGTTGGGACTTCTAGTCAGATTTATCCAGGTCCTTGGCTTCATCACAGAAAATAATTTCAGGATGAGTAAAATAGAATGAAACAAAGTTAAGAATTTATTTAAGTCCATCTGCTACAATACATGTGGGGAGAGAGAGAGGGGAAAGAGAGAGAGTGAGATCTCTAAGTCATGGATGTGGACTTTTCAAGACATAAAACAAGAGGAGATGAGATAAATTTTCTCACGTAACAAGTTGCTGTTTATATTTCGTTTCATTTTTAAGTAACGAAAATCAGACTATACTCCTAGAATAATAATGTCTTCTGCTTGAGGTTTGATTAGAGAAGGGAATACTTCTAAAGACTACAGACTAGATAGGTCTATTAATCTTATTAATGTTACGTATTTTAGGGCCTTGCTATTGGAAATGTAGTTCCTGGGCCAACCTTATCCACATACTTGTTAGAGTTGCACAATCTCAGGTCTCATTCCAGACCAAAAGAATCTGCATTTTGACGTGATTTTCAGGTGATTTACATACAACTTCAGGGACAAGGAGAATTGCTCTTCCATGTTATCAAACATGGCCATATACAAAAGAATCAACTGAGCAGCTTAAAACAAAGTGACCGAAACAGGCAAACAAATGCTAGTTAGAATGCATGAGCAGAGGCTCTAATTTGAGATTAGAGATGGGTGATGTGTAATTTCCCAGGTAATTCTAGTATACAGCCATTGTTGAGAATTACAGCCAGGGCAGTACAGTTATAGCAGGTAGCAAAAGATCTCTAGTATTTCTTCACACCCCTTCATGCATGGGGTCAAGAACTTATGAACCCTTCTTACCACACTCTATCCCCACTGGAGAGGAGTTATAGATGCCTTTCCACAGAGTGGTAGTAGCTATGCAAAAGAAAAAAGCCTCAGAAATTTAATCTCTAATGTTGATAATTTTATAAAACACAAAATGAGATAGGAGAAGACTAAGTATGTATAATTTTTGTAAGAAAGGGTGACCCATCCTGGAGAAAATCAGGAAAAAGACTGAGGTAGTACAACGGACTGAATGTTTGTGTCCCCTCAAGTGTACACATTAAAACTCTGATCCTAACATGATGGTTTCTGGAATTGGAGACTTTGGGAGGTAATTAAAGTCATAGATTTAGGAAAGGGATTAATATCCTCAAAAGAAGAGAGGAGAATGCTAGCTATCTCTTTGGCTATTTAAGGATACGAAGAGGAGCCAGCTATTTCCAACCCAGAAGAAAGCCTTCATCAGAACCTGACTATGCTGGCAAACTGATCTCAGGCTTCTGATTTCTGGAACCTTGAAAAATAATTTTCTATTGTTTATAAGCCACCCAGTCTATAGTACTTTGTTATAATAGACTGGACCGACTGAGACACGTGAACACGTGTTAGTGAGAAAGAGCTGAATGTTGGAGGGTGTACAGAAGAAGTCAGAGAACTTGGAGAAGGAGGAAAGTGGACTGGGACCCTCATAGTGAGGCCCAGGCAGTGAGGCCTTCTCTTTAATGGGGAAAAACAGGTGAGGCATTCAGCTTCTTCTATGTCCACCTGCCCTGATGCTCTCTGCTTTCATTTTCCATGCCACCCCTTCCAGACGCTTGTGGATAACTACTTGTATACCTTAAAACCTTCACTGAAATCTAGTGTTTGTGCAAAAGTGAGTGGAATGGAATTTGCACCAGAGAAGAGTATTTCTCTTTTGAACTACAGACTGGAAGCCACTGCTGTGTTTGCAATCTGCAGACACCAGATGGAGAAGCCATAAACCTTATCTCCAGACTCACCCTGCCCCATTGGAAATTAAACCAAGGGATCCTTCCCTATTTAACAGGAAAAAAAGAAAAGAAAAAGAAAAAAAAAACTTATAAAGGTCTCATGGGCTCCAGTAAGTGGCATATATGATGAATCCCAAACCTCTCATTTTTTAATTGTAAAAATATTTAAGAACAACAAAATGCAAATGTAACTATTTTCTAATAGCAAGCGTTTCCAATAGCAAGGCCCTACACCAAATGCAAGTTGGGCTGGGATTTGGCTCAGTGGGTAGAGCACTGCGCTGCAGTCTCTGAGGCCCCAAAGTTCAATTCCCAGCACCACAAAAATGGGAGAAGGACCTGGCAATCCACTCCCAAGGCAATCCCGAAGTAGTCAGCCATTGAAAACCCTATGAGGGTCGCTATGAGTCAGATACCGACTCGACGGCACCTAACAACAACACCAAATGCAAAGGGTTGGTGCTATTTTCATCATTTATTGAAATTTCTGTTTAGAAATCTCATATACTTAGTTCCATGATCAGACTTTTTTATATGCATTACTATCATTGAGCATTGTTACTGTGTATATTTTAAACAAAAAGTATTTGTAGACTAAGTCTGGGTTTTTTTAGGTCACCTTTGATTTTCCACAAGTTAATTATTTCCTAAACTAATAACGATCTCTCGGATTTCATCTTCTTTGTTTGTCACTGTATTTCATATCATTAATCAGCTCATCCTTGAAACATTCCTCCCCTGATTTTTGTGGCTGCCCTTGTTCTCTTCCTATGTGGTAGTGTCATGTGAGATATTTTGCATGTATTATATAATGCTGCATATTGAAACTTGTTTTCAACATAATCCATGACAAGTACATTTTACTTTGGTACTTCAATGCTTCCCTTAAACAGACACATGCACACACACACACACACACACACACACACACACATACACACAGTCACACATACACAGTCACTGGAATAAAATAGAGTGAAAATACTGTTCTGTTTTTGATATATTCTACTTTAGATAATTCTCATAAAAATACTGGTTACTCCTAATTTCACACTTAACTACCCACAATTTATAGCTTATAAAACATTAAACTCACATTGTCAAAGCAAGTTCTATTAGTTCTATTTTACAGACAGTGGAACTGAGAAACTGAAAGGAATTATGTAACTTTTGAATCTAGAAAATGGCAGATACAATACTTGAGATCACGTCTCATATTCTTGATTTTTTTTTTTAACAAGATGAGTTCTCATTATTTTGTCTAGGCTGCGCCTCCTAGGCCCTGGTGATTCTCCTAATTCAGCCCCATGATTCATGGGGCTACAGGCAAGTGCCACCATGCCTGGCCTGTTGTCATATGCTATACTATCTTGTATCCATCGCTGAACATTGTTATCTCACTTTAATTAATCCCCTGCAGAAACTATTACCAAATTCCTATGAGTTTTTCTTCAACTGAATTTTGTCTTTCCACCTCTTTCCATGCCCATTTATGATGACCTTCTTATAACTCATTATCTCACATTCACACTATCACAGTAGTTTCTTTAACTTTTCTTTCAGATCGGCTCATTCCCATTCTTCCTCTAGAAAATTACCAACTAGAGCAAAAAGAAAGAACAATGCCTCCCTTACATTTGTGTTCTTTCAGTCCCAAGCACAGGTCTGGGTGCAGAATAGGTATTCAGTTACAACTCACAGGTCGTTCCTTTGAGTTCTTTTGATTCTGTTCAGTCTTTGGATCAAAGTCTGCAAAATCCAGGCACTTCATCAAATTTACTGAGAGTAAACTGAGAGAAATTCAATCTTTGATCACACAATAACAATTCTGCTGAGAGGAGAGGATGTGAGCTGGTAGGACAAATTTCATCATAGGCTTGCTATTTAGTCCACGCCTGGAAGATAGTGGAATTCTCAAGATTTACATGTTTTTGTTGCAAATTTTATTACTAACTCAATGCCAGCTAGGCATGAGACTGTGCCCCCAAATCACAATGATTGTCACTATCTTAGATGAGATTAGATCCATTCAGGGTGTCATGGCTATAGACTGATTAGCGTTATTTTAGTTCAGTTCAAAATACCAGTAAGAAATTCTAGAATCATTCAGCTTCATTTTATCCCAACCTACAGCTGTTTCCCACCTACTCACCCCAAAGCAAAGCATGCCATCAGCCTGCTCCACTACCACTCCATGGTGGTCTACCCCACACAGAGGTCCCAGTCATAATTCCAACCATAGCAAGAGATCAATGTAAATACAGGGCTATTTACAGTAGAAGAATTTATATTAGCAATATTGGGGAAATACAATTAAAAACAAAATCATTTCCCAACTTACAAATCTTTCCCAAAAATGTAGTAGAGAAACAAATAAACAAACAGGTTCATTATTGAATATGCATCAATCCAGAAGGTGCTAGGTATCATAAGTGATCCACGAAGAAACTGCAGAGAAGAAATCTTATCTTTTCATATAATAAGGAGATACAACCTAACAGGCACATTCTCAAGAAAAATAAGAATTATGATAGTCCTTGAGTAAGAAGACTAGAAAACACCATCCTAAATTCACCTGGTAATTTTTATTTAATTGGCTTTATTCAGGGAAAAAATAAACTCATTTCTTTAGGACAGGAAGTAGTTGTGCAACAAGGTATCTACCTAAATTAACCTCTTACCCTGTCACAGAAACTAGCAAAAGGAACACTAACTTCCTCAATGTTTACATCTAAAAAAGGTGGCTCTGCTGGGTTTTCAGAAAGAATTTAGGGATAATTAAGCTAACTAAAGTCTTATCTGGGCTGGGATTTATCTCAGTTGATAGAGCACTGCTTTGCAGTCTCTGAGGTCCTGGGTTTGATTCCCCGGACCGCAAAAATGGGAGAAGGACATGGCAATTCACTCCCGAGGAAATCCCAAAACAATCAGCCATAGAAAAACATATAAGGGGCACTATGAGTGGGACACAATTCCAAGGCACCTAACAACAACAACAAAGCATTATCTAGATTCAAAAGAATGCATATGGTATTGAAAGAGAAGAGTAAGCAATTTTAGTTACAAGATTTCTCAAGTAAATGCCCGAAGAAAAAGGAGGGGAGAGGAATCTCTTATTTTCAATAAGGAGAATTTACTCTCTTATTTTTTTCATTTTTCCTTACAGCTAATTTTTTTTAACGTGAAAGAACAATTTTCATTGAGATACCTGAGAAGAAAAAGCAGCTAAAAGGAATAATTTATTTTTCTTAAAGTCCTGATGTATAGATACAGAATTTTAAACTTTTTGCTTCATTTATTTTTCCAATGGCTACACAACTCAAGAATAGATAAATGTGATTACATGAAATTAAAAAGTTTCTGGGATTTAGCTCAGTGGGTGGAGCGCTATGCTGCAGTCTCTGAGGCCCCAAAGTTCAATTCCCAGCACCACAAAAATGGGAGAAGGACCTGGCAATCCACTCCCAAGGCAATCCCGAAGCACTCAGCCATTGAAAACCCTATGAGGGTCGCTATGAGTCAGATACCTACTCGAGGGCACCTAACAACAACTGTACAGCAAAGGAAACAACCAACAGAGTCAAGGAAGTTCCCACTGAATGGGAAAAAATCTTTGCATCCTATACATCAGACAGAGGACTAATTTCCAGAATTTATAAAGAACTCAAGAAAGCAATATCCAAGAAAACAAATAACCCAATACACAAATGGGCAAAGGAACTGAACAGACAGTTCTCAAATGAAGAGGCTCGTAAGGCCATGAAACACATGAAAAAATGCTCAATATCCCCATCCATTAGGGAAATGCAAATTAAAACAATTCTGAGATTCCACACTACTCCAGTAAGAATGTCCAAGATCAATAAAACAAATAACAACAAATGCTAGCAAGGCTGTGGAGAAAAAGGAAACTTCTTACACTGCTGGTGGAGTTGTAAATTGGCTCAACCACTTTGGAAATCAATATGAAGGTACCTCAGAATCCTAAAAATAGATCTACCATATGACCCAGCTATAACACCATTGGGAATATACCTGAAGAGAGAAGAGTCATCATACCACAGAGACACCTGCATCTCCATGTTCAATGCAGCACTTTTCACAATAGCAAGGATATGGAATCAAACAAAGTGCCCTTCAACAGAAGAATGGATAAAAAATATGGTACATATAAACAATGGAATACTACTCAGCAATCAAAAAAAATGAAATAATGTCATTTACAGTAAAATGGATGGAATTGGAGAAAATTATCTCAAGTGAATGAACACAAGTCCAAAAAGAGAAATACCACATGTTCTCACTCATATGTGGGAGCTGAATCAAAATTAAAAGAAGAAAAAAGTCCTATACAGAAATTGGAACATAATAAAAAGCTCATGTAGACTTAAAGGAGAAGGGGCAATTTAAGGATTCAAAAGCAGGAGAGACGGAACTAGCAAAAGGAAGTGGTGATGGGAGAAGACAGGAGGGGATCAGGGCCAATGAGGATCAAGGAACGAGAGAGAGGTAGACCTCAAAGTAAGCAACCCAACTTTAATAGTTGGGAAATAATGATAATAATAACAACAATGCCAAAGGATAGCAATAATGCAAATGGACTAGATTATTCATATAATACTGCTGACAATGTAAAAAGATAGATCACTACAAAAATAGTTTGGACTTAAATCATAATCAGGATGCATGGGTATAGATAAATATTGCCACAAAAAGACATGCAAGTAGAAAGGAGGCGATTGGTGGGGAGTGTGGGAGATGGGGAAGGGGGGACACAAGAGGGTAAGGGGAAGTTACCTGTGTAATATACAATGAAACGCATATATGGAAACGTCACAATGAAATACATGTCAGAATGAAACACATTAAGTTGTACATTAAAATTTTCCAATAAAAATATAAAGAAAAGAAAAAAATTTTCTTTTTCACCATGATTTGAAATTTCACTATCAATATCTCATTCATGGAGAAAACAAACACTTTTAAAATTAGTAGAGCCATAGATTATGCTCTAATATTCTATAGCTTTATTCCTTCTCAGTACTCTTTCTTTCCCTGAAGGCTCTAGGATATTCTTAAATTTTTAATTTTTACAGAGTTCATTTAAAAGCAATTTGTCCACATTTTTAAAACCTCCATATCTTTAAGATACAGATATAAAGGTAGACATGGTGGCACACACCTGTAATCTCAGCCCTAGGGAGGCTGAGGCATGAAGATCAGTGGAAGTTCAAGGCCAGCTTGAGTTCTAGGGCAGCCTAGGCTACACAATGAGACCCTGTCTCAACAAAACAAAACAAAACAAAACCACTACAGATATCTGGGAAGGAAGTATACAAAAGATTTCTTGATTTTATTTAACTCAACTCCTATCTTTAGGGTGGATTAAATATTCTAAATCTATAACTTTCAATCATATATATGTATATATATATATATATATATGTATGTAATTATATGGTCTTTCCCTTCCTCCCTCCCTCCCTTCCTTCCTTCCTCCTTCTTTAATTCCTTTTCTTTATTTCCTTCCTTCCTTCCTGTTAATGTTGTATCTTATCCTTTTATCTTCTTTTACCAGTATGTAACACTTCAAAGAAGAGATAATTGGATAGAGTTTTGAGAAGTGAGGTATCCTTTAGTGTTCAGTGAGAATTTGGGATGGAAAGACGTGCTAAGAATGATGAACGGCATAAACAGAGCCACTTCAGAAGTATAATTCAGCACTTGGAATCCCTAGATGCATCTCCTAAACCACACTTAACTGTTGGCCACTCAGGAATCTTGTTTCTTAGTGTGTGTGTGTGTGTGTGTGTGTGTGTGTGTGTGTGTGTGTGTGTGTGTAAGCACAGAAGGAGCTGATATGCATTATGTCATATTTCATAGCCATTATAATGTACATATTAAATGTTCTGACACTTCCTAGTGGTTGGTTATTTATTTAAGCTTTTAGTGCAACAAAAGGGGGTGTAAACAATGACTTAGGAACACAAAGTAAACTCATTATTTGCTAATATGCATGGCTCAACCAACAGTTTTTGTGCTGTAAATCTTTGTGAAGGTGATATAAGCCAATTGATAAGAAACAGAACAACCAGCAAGGGTTTATATTTCTAATCCATGAATTGTTGCACTTTGTGTACCTGAAACCCAACATGCATCCTACCATACAGTATGTGTGTAAAAAAATATATATATATAATATATATATTATATACATATATATATTATATATATGTATACATATATATATATATATATATATTATATATATATATATATACATTTTTTTGAGATCAGGTCTTCCTATGTAGACTGGTCTCAAACTTGGGAATTCTTGATCCTACTGCCTCAGCCATTAGTGCTGAGATCAGGGTTGTGCACCACCATGCCCAGCTACATGTAACAAATTTTATCGACTGAATAAATGAAGCAATCATGGACAATCAAGTATAATAATAGCCTGAAGGCAAAGGGAACCTAACGAAGGTGATGTGAGGACAAAGAAAAAGAAAATAATAGAAAAAAAAAACTATATCTTCAAGAGCAATAGCAGCATTACAAATCCAGGAAGAGATACAGTAAAGAAGATATTTTAATATTAGTGCAGAGAAGATAGAGAAAACTAATTAAAATCATTTACCAGAAAAATGGGAGGGTTACCTCAATTAAGGGGAAAGTACATGGCAGGGGTAAGGGGAAGGATGTACAGTCAGTTCTCTATTCATACTTGTTACGCTTTGAATACCAATCAACTTCTATATGAGACAGATAAATAGTAAATGCAGTGAGCTTTAACAAACTTGACTTTGAAATATTAAATCCTGTGGCCCTATTATGGGATGGTGGGGGTGAGCAACAGTGGTCTGGGCTGGAGTTCATGCAAATGTGCACGATCTCTTAATGGAAATGTAATGTCACCAATACTAACTTTCCATGTGCAGTCCCATCACCATGGCAACCAGTAGCTCTCTACAGTTCAGTATGGCATAATGACTTGCTTGTGCCCGAACATTTAACTTAACAGTTTTTCATGCTGCTAACAAAGATTAAATTGAAAAAGAACTCTGAGCCAAATCTGACAGAGATGGGAAAATTCATTTCTGAAAACAAATATCTAAAATAATTGCTGGCTTCATTTTTTCCTAATTCTGAGACAAAATCCCAAACTCTGTGACGATATAAAATCCTTGCCTATGAATATTTTGGAGGTAAATTCTAGAATCTTAAGTGAAGATGACTTTGTAGCATGAACTTGAATAACAATTAGAGCCAGGGCAGGGCTGGAAGCACTTCCCTGACAACTACTTCTCTGACACAGGAGCGACCCACACCGGGTCAATTAATTATATCTCTGAAGAAATCTGTTCTCCTGGAAGACTTCTTGTTTTTAATTCATGCCACATCCCTGGCACATTGTGAGTAGTAAATCACATCCTTTAAACACTTATGTTCCGTGGTCCCTTGCCTGCCTTCTGTTGACTCTTTAAACATAAACAACTGCCAGGTACTGACATAATTTAAAAGACAAGGAAAAGCAAAGTTTACTCGATTTTTTTTAAAATAGTGGAGTCCAACCAAGTTGGACCAAGTTGATTGGCATGTGAAGAAAGGAAAATGCACTTCATTGGTGGGGTGGGGGCCCTCACGGGGCGAGTGGGTAATGAGAGTAGGGTATAAGATTGTTAGTTATCAAATCCAGGTTCAGAAGCAAAGAGACTTGAGAAAGAAAGGGCTGAGCTAATTGTGTCCAAGTGCAAGGAAATCCTACCTGTTAATGCCGAGGGGAAGGTAAGAGAGGGAAGAAAGAGAGGAGACTTTAGGAACAGAAGCTGACGGCTGTGACAGCTTCCATGCTCCAGGAAGAATTTGGTATTTTAATGTAAAATCTTGTTTGATCTTTACCCCAGCCTCAGAACCCAGAGATCCGTGTAGTTTGCATTATATTTTGGATACCCAGAGTGTGGCCACAAGAAAGAAGAAAAAACTTTTCTTTTGTGCAAAAGGGCCACTTCTTTGCCAAGTGGCTAGTTAGAGGGACTACATTGACTCAGAGTGAATGTCTATTATCAATTCACAAAAAATCCTTAAAGACTGGCACAGCCCCATCTTCTCTTAATGTTTGTATTCATATTCACATTGAAGAGGTGAAGAAACCAAGCCGGACATTCTGGTGCATGCCTGTAATCCCATCACTGGGGAGGCTGAAGAAAGAGGACAGCAAGTTTTAGGCCAGCCTGTGTACATAGTAAAACTGTGTCTCAAAACCAAAACCAAAACCACAAAACAAAAACAAACAAACAAAAGAAAAACAGAAAAAAAAAAAAACCCTGGAGAGACTACATTGTTGAAAGCCAGTTAATAAATGGAGGATTGATGTTTGTATCTCACCATTTCTACTTTCAAGACTTCTGCTCTTTCCTCTGCATTATGCTTTCTGAGTCTGACCTTTCAGCAAGTAAGCCTAGAGTGGGAATAAATCTTCTCCTAAATACAAGTGATACTGCCTGCAGGGATAGTTAGTTGTACCATGGAAGACAGGAACAATGCCTACCACTTCTTGTATCCCACATTATCAGCTTTAGTAGTCCCCTAGAGCAACTAGGATATGTTGACCTATTTTTGAGAAGACATTTAACATTCTAATGTCGATAATGGGCTGGAGTTTAGTTCAGTTGGTAGAGTGCTGCTCTGCACTTTCTGAGGACCTGGGTTGAATGGCTAGCACTGCAAAAACAGGAGCAAGACATGGTAGTCGAACTCCAAAGCAATCCTTCAAACCAAACAGCCATGGAAAACACTGTGAGGACATGACTAGACAGCACCTAAAAACAGCAATGTCTATAGTGAGCCCATTTTATTCTCCTACAGTAGTTTCGCTGGGATTTAGCTCAGTTGGTAGAGCACTGGTCTGCAGTCTCTGAGGTCCGAGTTCAATTCCCAGCACCACAAAAAATGGGAGAAGGGTGGGGCAACCCACTCCTAAGGCAATCCCAAAACAATCAGCCATTGAAAACCGTATGAGTGTTGCTATGAGTTGGACCTGACCCCATGGCACCTAACAACAACAACAGAAATCTCTCACTCGATATATATGACACACACCTCTCTTTACTTCAACTGTCCTATGCATCTGATTGTATGAGAGATGATTTTATCATAACTCATCAGTAATGCAAGGTCCAGGAGAACAGCTAGCAAGGAATTCTCTCTCAATTTTCACCCAAACTTAACCAAATACCTTAGCAGATAACATGAAATTCACTGTGTGCAGTCATTTCTTAGCTTTCCCTATCCTAAACCCAACAGCTGGCCTTTGATGTCCACAGGTTTCACATCAATGAATTTTACCAACCATGCGTAGAAAATATTTGATTAAAATTATGTCTGTAAGGAATACATATAGATTGTTATTTCTTGCTATTATTCCCTAATAGACAGTACAGTAGAACCACTTATGTAGCATTCACATTGTGTTAAGTGCTATAAGTGATGTAGAGAGGGTTTAAAGTACATGTGGAGGAGGCTGTGTGTTACTTACATACAAATACTTTGTCATTTTATTTCTTATTTTTATTTATTTTTTCAGTACTGGAAGGTTGAACCCAGGGCCTTACACATGCTAGACAAGTGCTCCACCACTGACTCACACCTTTCTCCCTCTTCTATTTTTTTATTTTGAGACAAGATCTTGTTAAATTAAGCAGGCTATCTCTGGCCTTGAACTTTGATTCTCCTGCCTCTGCCTTCCTAATCACTGGGATTACAGGCATGTGCCACAGTGCCTGGCTACTACGCTATTTTATATGAGATTTGAGCAACTGAAAATTTTGATATCTGAGGAAGAATCCTGGAACAAATTGTCTGTGAATACCAAAGGATAGCTACTTTATTTCATCATTTTAGTCTTCCATTCATTCTTTAGATACACCATATGCATTTAACAAGTCTATTAAGTGCTTATTGTATGCAAAAGCCTGCATTTCTATGCTGAAGGTAAGCAAAATTTAAGACATCATCATTCCTTCCCTCTCAAGAAGTTTAATTTGAGCCAGTAGCTTTGGTGCATGCCTGTAATCCTTACAACTCAGGAGGTTGAGGCAGGAGCATTGCAAGTGCCAGCACAGAGGCAGCCTGTGCAACTTAGTCACACCCTGTCTCAAAACAAAGAATGACAAAGGGTCTGGGAGTTCCAGCTCAGTGACAGAGCACTTGTCTAGCATGTGTGAAGCCTTGGGTTCACACTCTTAGTACTGAAGAAAAACAAAAAAAAAAAAAAAAAAAAAAAAAAAAAAAAAAAAAAAAAAAAAAAAAAAAAAAAAAAAAAAAAAAAAAAAAGAGGAAAGAAAGAAAGAGAAAGAAAATAAATTTAATTTAGTGAGAAAAATATCCATCAAGTAAATAAACACATATATAACTACAAAATTACAAAGTATCAGTCCTAAGAAGAACATAAAAAGGAACTAAGAAATAGAACAATGGGAGGCAGGTGCCTAATTTAAATGACTGCTGTGGACAGTTGGTCTGAGGAAGAGAAAATGAGGCCGAGAGGCAGTACAGGAGTTGAACAGTGATAGCTGATATAAATTTAGCAGCTGGTGTTTCATGGGAAGAAAGCACCCTGATATGTAACATTACCTGGTTTCTGTGTTACAAATACTTCCACTGTGGCCAATTTCAAATTGCCAAGGTGATGTCAGTGCAAGTGGACTTAGGGAGAGATAGGAACACCATTATTTTGTATTTGCATTGTGTTCATGTAATACATGAAAATAACCTAACCACCATAGATATGTTGTTGCTATGTGCCATTGAGTCAGTATCCAACTCATAGCAAACCTGCATACAACAGGTGAAACACTATTGTCAGTGCTTCTCTGCTGTTCATAAGGTTTTCAATGGCAGGTTGATTTTTGGGAGTGGGTTGCTGGGTTCTTCTCCCAAGACTACAGCACCTGGTGTTCCCAGGTGGCTCCCATCCAAGGACTAACCAGGCCCAACCCTGCTTAGCTTCAAAGATCTGATGGGATCGTATGCCACAGGACTATGGCTGCAGGTAGCATAGATATATAATAGCCAAATATAGCAAAACAACTACAAAATGGTGAGTTTTTAGAACGTGTTGTTGTTGTTGTTGTTAGGTGCCATCAACTCATTGTCAAATTAATAACAACCCTATGTACAACAGACAAAGCACTAATGTTATGCTTCTCTGCTATTCAATGGCTGATTCAATAGTGGTTTCAATGGCTGATTGTGTTTGGGGAATGGGTTATAGACTATAGACTAGACTTCTCTCAAGTCTATAGCACCTGATGTTCCCAGCTTGTCTCTCATCCAAGTACTAACCAGGTTTGACCTTGCTTAGCTTCTGAGAGCTGATGGGATCAGAGGCTACAGTGGTGTGGCTATATTTTATTTATTTATTTATCTATATTTTTAAATTTTATTTATATATTTATTTTGTTTTTTGAGACAGAGTCTCACTGTGTAGCCCAGGCAGGCCTGGAACTCTCCATGTATATGAGACTGGCCTTGAACTCATGTGGATCCTGCTGCCTCAGTCTCCTGAGTATGGGGATCCGCAGCATGCACCACCATGTCCAGCTTTATTACTTCTATTTTAAATTTAATTTATTGTAAATTTCCATAATCTAATTTTTAAATAATTGTTGTATTTGGCAACTGGCTCCTTAAAATATAACAGCTGGCTGTCATAAGCTGGTGTGAACCAGCTCCAGCACAACAACGGAGCCTCGGCAAGAGTGAGCAGGAGTGTGATACTGATAGAGGGAGTCTCCGAATTGAGAAAGAGCTTCATATGTGAAACCCGGGGGCTGGGATTTAGCTCAGTTGGTAGAGCGCTGCACTGCAGTCTCTGAGGTCCCAAGTTCAATTCCCAGCACCGCAAAAATGGGAGAAGGACCTGGCAATCCACTCCCAAGGCAATACCAAAACAGTCAGCCATGGAAAACCCTATGAGGGTCGCTATGAGTCAGATACCAACTCGACGGCACCTGACAACAACAACAATGAGAGACCCGTCATTAGCAATCCCACCCCGAGGATCTCCCCATCTATTATAGGCTCGTTATGCACCACTCCTCAAAGGTATACTGAAGTCCTAAGCCCTGGAATCTGAGTGTGACTTTATTTGGAAATCAAGTCTTTGCAGGTGTAATCAAGCTAAAATGTGAGTTCAAATCCATTAAAACTAATGTCCTCATAGGAAAAGGGAAATTTGGACACAGTCACAGGGGAGACTGATGTGTGAGTCAGGATATTGAAGGGGAAAGACCAACCCTCATTTGGCAGGGGATCTTAGTAGGAAACAATAAAAAGACAGAGGAAAGGTGTGTTTCTCTCTCTATGTTCCTCTCTCTCTCTCTCTCTCTCTCTCTCTCTCTCTCTCTCTCTCTCTCTCTCTCTCCCTCTCATCAATTGTGTCTCTCTAGAAACCCTTGACTAATACTGCAGCTCTGGGAGATTCACTTACCACCTGTCCCTCAAATTTGTTCTTGTTATAACCCTCACAGGGCTTTCAATGGCTGATTGTTTCAAGGTTGCCTCGGGAGTGGATTGCCATGTCCTTCTCCCATTTTGGTGGTGCTGGAAATTGAAATCTGGACCTCAGAGACTACAGAGCAGCGCTCCACCAACTGAGCTAAATCCCAGCCCCAAATTATGGCCATCTCATAAAGGATTATGTATAGACAATAGACAAAATAATTTAATAATAATAATTACAACAACAACAACAACAACAACAACAATAATAATACACTTATTCATTATGTAGGCAGAAGGTGGAAAAAAGCAGAGGGATCCAAGGTAGATAGAGAGCAACTCCATGGGTAAATTGCTAGAAAACACAGCTTCTATGTAAATGTAGCAAATCACCATTTTGTCAGCAAATTATCCCTCTATTAGCTAACTGACCTTGAGCAATACAGGTAACTGTCTGGAACATCCATCTTTAGCATTGCTCTGATGAATGGAGCAAATCTGTATGTCAAAACCTAGGTTTTTAAAAATGAAACTAAAATAATAATAGTGATAATAATTGCTAATGCTAGTGAGGCTATATATTCAGCAAGTTGATTAATTTCTCTAACTTTAGTTTCTTTATTTGGAAACATTTCTTCTATAGTTTTTTTCTTTTTTTCCCTCAATAATTATCTTTTGAGCATGTACATTGCACATGACTCTGTCCTTGTTGCTGGAGACATATAGTGAATGAGACAAAGTTCCTGTCTTTGTGAAACCTAGAGTCTAGTAGGAGAGACTGAATATATATAAAAAACCAATATAGAGTATCAGATGAGAATAAGTGATACAGAGCAGAGGTGACCTGCCTTTTTGGTACCAGGGACTAGTTTTATGAAAGACAATTTTTCCATGGATTGATGGTGGGGAGCAGCATGATGGTCTGGCGGGAGGTAGAGGTCAGGTGTTAATGCCAGCAAGAAGAAGCAGCTATAAGTACAGATGAAGCTTCACTTGCTCACTAGCTGCCTGCTCACCTCCTGCTTTGTGGTCTGGGTGGGTCTGTGGCCCAGGGTTTGGGGACTCCTGCTCCTCCTTCAGTTTCCTTCCCTTTTCTTCCCCTCTTCTTTCCTCTCTCCTCCCCTCCCCTTCACTTCCATCCCTTTCTCTTTGATTTCCCTCTCCTCCCTTTCTTTCCTCTCCTCTACTCTCCCCTCTTCTCTATCCTTTTACCAGAAAGAGCAGGGCAGAGCAGAATTTTGAGTGGCAGGAAGATGAGCAGGAAGTAGCTTTTGCCATGTTATATGGGAGTCATGTAACCATTTGAAGGAAGAACATCTCAGGCACAGGAAACAAGAAGTACAAATGCTCTGAGCTGAGCGTTTGTTAGATATAGTACAACAGGATGAGTGTGGTGAAGATAAAAGAGTTATTTCCAAAACTTTGTAGGTATTAGGAAATCTAATCAAAAGCATTAATTAAGAAGAACCTATATTCACTTCGGGCTGGGATTTAGCTCAGTTGGTAGAGCGCTGCGCTGCAGTCTCTGAGGTCCCAAGTTCAATTCCCAGCACCGCAAAAATGGGAAAAGTGCCTGGCAATCTACTCCCAAGGCAATCCCGAAACGGTCAGCCATTGAAAACCCTATGAGGGTTGCTATGAGTTGGATACCGACTTGACGGCACCTAACAACAACAACAACAATGTAATTTTTGGGAGAAGGACCTGGCAACCCCCTCCCAAAAATCAATCTGCCATTGAAAACCCTATGAACAGCAGAGAAGCACTGACAATAGTGTTTCCCCTGTTGTACAGAGGGTCGCTATGAGTTGGATACTGACTCGACGGCACCTAACAACAACAATATTCACTTCTTGCATGCCAAATATTCTTACTATTATATTGACTATAAATATTTCTCTTCATGAAACCTAATGAAAATGGTAGCAATCTAAATGTAAGTGCATATGAGAAAAATAAGTTGAAAATGGGATAAGAGAATTGAGACTGGAGAAATGAGAATGAGTCAAGGAAAGGATGATACCCTAGGAAAAACTATTCCATGCCTAAATTCTGTGGAAGCTTTCATGTAGGAAGCAGAATGTGAAATCTCATTGTCTTTGGGAGAGGACTTTTACAGATGTCCCCACGAATAATCCAATCAAGATCTTGGAGTAAGAAAGGCCATAATAGGTACTCTCCTCCTTCCTATCCTTCTCTACTCACTCAAGAACTCACCAATTTCAATCAATAAATCCTAGTGACACTTCTATCTTTCCTTCCCCTCCCTTCCCTCCCTTCCCATCCCTTCCATTTCTTTTTCTTCCTTTCCTTATCCTTCAGTTTCCTTCCCTTTTCTTCCCCTCTTCTTTCCTCTCTCCTCCCCTCCCCTTCACTTCCATCCCTTTCTCTTTGATTTCCCTCTCCTCCCTTTCTTTCCTCTCCTCTACTCTCCCCTCTTCTCTATCCTTTTACCAGTATCATTAACCCAATTCAGGCACTATGACTTTCCTACCGTCACATCTAAAACATTAAAGTAGTCTCAAGAACAGTTTCCGTCTCCTCCATCTCTCTATCTGATTCCAGTACTGTCTCCACTGTCATAGACATTCCTCATTGGTAGGAATGATTGATGTGAAAAAATAGCAGCACACAAGACATTTAATCTAAAAAAGTGCTATGGGAGAAGGCAATGTTCTAACAGTGCAGGGGAGATTTCTGGAGCTCTGGCCTCCAACTATGAGATTCATAAGTGACAAGAGACAGTGGCAGAAATATTTTGGTGAAAGAACGTCTTCAATAGGATTGAGTATTATTTCCTTCTTTTCCACATATATTTTCTGTATTTCCTTTGTGCGCCATTTCTTAGTGAAATCACTTTTCCTTGAAACAATTTGGAGAAAAAAATATCCCAGCAGGTAGACTTCAATTAATTTTAATCCTTTTGTGGTAATAAAAATATCTCAGGACAGCATAGAGAACAGCACTGGACTCAAAAGCTCAGGAGGGTGCTGGCTTTAGTAGACTATTTCATAATAATTGACAAAGATTAGTTGAAAATTGCAGATAATCTCAGCTGTTGCAAAAGGAGCTAAAGTTTTTATCTATGTCTTGACCAAGGACTTAAAAGAAGAGAAGCTGGTGTGATGATGGCAAGGGAACACCAAGTAGAACATCTTCAGGGAAACTGAGTCAAGGCTGATTTTTTCTACCTAGCTCCAAACATTAGAAGTTATGAATTATTTTCCTTTCAATGGTAACCAGTCTCTTCTATCATCCAGGCCTCTATTGTATCCCATCCATTGGTGCCTTCTGTATCTCTTTCTCAGTGTAAAAACTGGTTCATTGACTCCCACTACCTTCAGGCTAATATGCTCAGTGTCTTATAGGATTCATCAAAATGAGGTTTCTATTCCAGATCCTGTTTTTTTTTTTTTAATCCTCATGAGGTCAAAGAACTGTCCATTGGAAGTCATGTTCTCATTTCTCAAAAACTAGCTCAATGATTCTTCTCTTTTCTGAAACCATTCCTAATATTTTACAGAATTTATAATCTCATGGCACTCACCTTACAGTAATATTATAGAACTTTTCACTACATTTTATTTATTAGTTTATGATTCTGTCTCTACAACTAGATCATAATCTTAAAAGAGGCCCTTATGTTTTATTTTCAACACTCCATTGCCAAATTACATGGTTCCTGGAAAAAACTTGGATGTTTATATATAAGTTTTATATAAATTAGTGCATAGAAAAATAAGTCTGGGACAATATAAGTAACAGCTTAGGTAAAAAGTAATGGCTATGAATCAGACAAACACAGGTCAGGAAGCAACAATGAACTCTGGCCAAAGACATTATTAGTGAAGTCCTCACTAACAGTAGCCTTGAGAAAAATCTAAAGGATACTGTTAGATGTAGAAAAGGAGCGGTTAAATCAAAATGAAGAGCTAGAGATGGAAAAATAATTACCATAAATAGACAAGTAGACTTCTAGTGTGTAGCAAAGATCACTGGGAGAAACAAAGAAACAAAATGGGATCATTTTAAAGTTAATATACCTATATACCATTCCTCTACCCTGTATCTTTGAGACATGAGATAAGCTTAGCCGACTTTGAAGTCTACTTGAACATTAGAGCTGAAACTCCAGAGCTATAAAGATAACTCCAAAGAGAAGTCAATTCCTGGAAAGACAATGATCTGACTGGTTGCAAAAATGTTACATTGAGATGAGGATTTACTTCTTGCTCTGACACAAAATAACTAGTAATAAATTGATGCCTTGTCTACTGTCTAATTTTATCTGTCTTTATCTGTAATGTATTTATGGGTACAGTAGGTTCTGTAAATTTAATCAAGACACTCAGCATAGTAATGTCCAAGTTTGTGTACTTTAGTTCACCTTCATATAGTCCATAGATGTTATCAAAAGGAAGTCCGCTGAGCTATTAGCTAATGTGCGTTACTTAGCAGAAGCTGCCTTTGCTCCCGTGCTGGTCTTTCCATTAATATTCTCCAATAACAGCATGTATTTCTACCTCAATTTACTATCTTTTAGTCAGTTGATTTTCATGATGGGGTTGGGGAGAATATAGGAATCCCTGTATTAAATTAATTTTTCAGTAAACCCAAATGAACACTACAAATTCATTTTCATGGGAAGAATGCTGGACCAGGATACAAAACCACTAGAGATAGCTGAATTAAGAAATTTCTGTTCTAGCTGTGTGTGTGTGTGTGTGTGTGTGTGTGTGTGTATAAATATTAGAATACATGGATTGTTAGATTCACCTGTAACTGGAATTCTTATCTTTTATGGGAAGTGAGGAGGAAGGAGAAATTGACTTAAGGATGGATAGTAAAAATTTAACTTAAATAGATAATTGTGGAAACATGATTAGGGTAGGGGAAGAGAAAAGTCAAAAGAAGTTAATATTCATGGAGGACAACAAGTAATTCAGAAACTAGGGGTCTAGATGAGATTAAAGAGAAAGATACTAGGAAAACAAGAGAAAGGAATTGTCAGCACAGAGTGGTGTGTGTAAAGTCAAATGATTTTCTTCTGCTTTTCATATCTTTGCTTACAACTTATAAATTTCTCCTTACGAATTACCAGAAATTTCAACTGTTTAGGTGAATGGATAAGATTGTTTGCAGGTGGTAGTGAGAAGATTTTATGCTACTCTGATTTATGGCCTAATTTTCAGTTTCTGAACCTGGGCAACATGTATCTCTTTCTCTGAACCCAACCCTCTGGTGTAAATTTTTGCGTTTCCAAATGTTTTCTGACAGGAACTTTCCAAACATAAAGAGAAACATGTTTTGCTTTTCCTGAACTCATTAAACAAAACTAAATTTTCCACAATCTGTATTAACTCCAAATTTAGTAATTTTGATCCTTTTGTTTGCCTCCAAATCTGGACATAAAATTTTAATTTTTCTCTGATAATTCTATAAAATGAATGTATATGGGATAAATTAAAATTGTGTTTATTATACCAACTGTCTTAAAAGCACATTTCTACAGCTGTCTGAGAATTTTGGTATGCTAGTTAATTTTGAATGAGAAATTTTGCTTTTGTTTGGGGTCATGTCTGTTGTTTCCCATCCCAACGTACAGAAAGGACTCATTTCTCCCCGTGTTGTAATTTTGAAGGGCCAACCACCAACCTTTCTAGCTGCCTATCCAGTACCACATCTTCTAATTGCAGTTCAGTATTTCTGTCCTAAGGGATGTGGGGAACATGACAGATCAATCATAGGCACATCAAGCAACTGGGCTCACTTGTACAAGTTGCAGCTTCATTCATTATTTTATTGGCCATTTTCTGAATCAAAGCAATATAATTTATGAATCAGTTTTTTGGCTTCTACAAAAGACACCGGGTGGGATTTTCACTGGGATGTTTCCAGTGAACATGTAGCTCATTTGAGGAGAATTGACATCTTTAAATAATGCAGCTTCCTACCCATGAATATGTATACTATTCTTTTTAAGTTTTTGTTAACTGTCAATTTACATAAAAGATCCCTCAGTAATATTTTATAGCTTTCTGTGTTGAGATTCTTGTAATTCTACTATTGGATTTTTTGCTTGGTATGTCAACGCTATTATAAATGTACTTTAAATTTAATTTTAATTGTTTATTGGTGGTTTATAGAAATAAAATAAATTTGGTATATTACCTTATATCAGCATTCTTGATAAAATTAACCATCTGATTATTTATCTGTAGATTCACTGAATATGCTATACTCATATCTTACTGTTGGGAGTTTGGTTTCTTCCTTTTCAATCCATATAACCATTTTTGCTTGTCTTGCCATTTTGACTAGAATGTGTAGCATGATTCTAAAGGAAAGCATACAATAATGGGATTTTTTTCTATGTTCTTAATCTCAGTGAAAAATATTATTTCATACTAACATTTGTTATAAACTTTTTCACAGACCGTCTAATAAAATAAGGAAGTTCACATCTATTCGTACTTTGCTAAGAGTACATTACCATAAATCCTTGTTGGATTTAATCAATAGCTTTCTCTGTACATTGTTTTTCTTCTTTATTCTAGCAAGGAAGTAAATTACTTTGAATGGTTTTCTACTGTTAAACTGACTTTCCTTTCTTGGAAGAGAGCCAGTATTGTGATATATGGTGCATTGTATATATTGCTAGAAGTGAACACTAATAATTTAAGATAGTTGCATCTTCTTGTGTGAATGAAATTCACCAATTCCCTCCCTTCCAGTAATGTTTTTCTTTGACTTTGGCATTAAGTTTATGCTGGCCTCATAAAACAAGTTTTATTGTTTTTTCTATTCTCTACAAGAGTTTATAAAGATTTCTCTTTTATATTGAATATTTGGTAGAATTTATCAGTAAATTCACCTGAACTTGATACTTTTTATGCAGGAAGATATGTACATAAAACTGAATGTACAGAAAAGGAAAAAAAATCATTCATAGTGTGTATAGCTCAATACTCCCTCCAGTCAAAAACTCACACCCTGTGTGAAGGAGAATTATTCCCTATCCATGCAGTAGTGTTGCTTCCTCTTCTGCATTTATTCCTTTGATTCTTGAGGTGGAGGCTGAACCCAGGCCCTTGCTTTACATTGAACTGCACCTTTACACCTCCTTTTAATGTTTTTTTTTTTTTTTTAATTTTGAGTCAGGCTCTCCCTAAGTTGCACAGGCTGCCCCTGGCCTCAAACTCAGGATCCTCCTGCCTCAGCTTCCTGAGTTCCTGGAATTACAAGTGTGGGTCATGATTCCTGGTTTAGGAATGAATAAAATAATTGCTTTATTTTATACTTTATACAATTTAACCCCAAACTATGTAGTCTTTTTGCCTGACTTCTTTGCTCAATTATGCTGATGAAGTTTACCCATATTTTTGCATGTAATTATACATCATTCACTCTCATTCCGCAAAAAGTATTTCATTTAATCATAATGGTGGGTGTAAAATACTGTCACAGAGGGGCTTTAATTTATATTTCCATGGTGACTAAGGTTATGCATCTTTTCATCTTTTCAATCTCCCTTTGCATTTCCTCTTTTGTGACAGTCTTTTGTATGTTACAGTCTTTTGCCCATTTATGCCCCGTTATGTATGTTACAGTCTTTTGCCCATTTTTATGTTGGGCTCCATTATTCTGTTGTTGGTTTTAGGAGACCCTTACATATTTTCAATCTAACTAGTGGGATGTTCTCCCACTCCATTGGTTGCATTTTCACTTCTTGGTGGTGTATTTCTGGTAAACAGTAGTTGTAGGTTTTAATATCATCCATTTTATCATTTTTTTCTTTGTGATTAAGACTCTTAAAAATATTCTTATGAGCCCCAAGATCAATAACATATGAACATATGGCAGCATATGTTTTTCTCATTAAAGAAAAATTGTTTACTTTCACAATTACACGTGAAGTCTGCCTAGAAATTATTTTTGTATATGGTTTGTGATAATATCAAAATAAATATATTTTATACAAATTTCTGTCTGATTGAGGTAGAACCATTTAAAGACTGTTTTTTCCCCACTCCAATACAGTGTTAATTTTTTCAAACATCAAATGATATTATGTTTCTAGATCCTCTCTTCTGTTTCCTTTTTAGTTTATGCTTACACTGAAATACAAGATTATTTTATTAAAAACTGGATTGTTTTATTAAGTACCAAAACATCAGGTTTTTCCTTTTCCTTCCCTTGTATCAGTTTGGAATGCTGTGCCTTCTAAAAGAATTTGTTCATTTCGTCAACATTTTGAAATGCTTTAGCGTACAATTGTTTAAAATATAATTTCAGATCTCAATAATATTTACTAGTGTCAACTTTTCACTCTTGATTTTGATTATTTTTGCTTTCTCTTTTTTTCCATAATCAGTCTCACTTGTAGTTATCAATTTTATTAGTGTTTGTAAAGAACTATCTTTTAGTTTTTTTTTTTTAAATCTTCTCTAGTATATGCAGCTGTACCAGTGTAATGTCTGATGACTTCTGATCTGGGCAGCTAAGCAGGGTTAGGCCTGGTTAGTACTTGGATGGGAGATCATCTGGAAACACCAGGTGCTGTAGGCTTGGGAGAAGGACCCAGCAACCCACTCCCAAAAATCAATCAGCCATTAAAACCCCTATGAATAGCAGAGAAGCACTAACTATGGTGTTTCACTTGTTGTATATAGGGTCGCTCTGAGTCAGAGACTGACTCTACAACACCTAACAATAACATTATGTTTATCATTCATGTTATTAATATCTCTTCTTACCTTTATTATTACTTAGTTTTTTGTTTCAATTTTTGTTTTGCTTTTGGGTTCCTTTTCTAATTTATTAAGGACAAATTAGTTCATTTTTGTCAATCTTTTGCATTTTCTAAGGTATGCACTTAGATCTACAAAATTGTTTACAGGTATCATTTCATCTATATGCCACAGGGACTATATGTAATAGCTCCATTTTCATGCAATTCACAATATTTTCTTGTTTCTATTGTGATTTATTTTAAATCTCTTTTGTTATAAAAGACTCTGTTGGTTAATTTCTATATATGGGGATTTTTTAGCTTTTGGATTTTTCTTTCTTTTTCTTTTACTTTTCTTCTTTCTTTCTTTGGCAGCATTAAAGGACTTGAACCCAGGGCCCTCTACATACGTTAAAAGAACTTCACCACTGTGCACCCCTATCCCCACCCCACCCCCACCTTTTAAAAAAATTCTTTATCTTGACACAGGATCTTCTTAAATTATGCTAGCTGCTTTTGACCTCAAACTGGCAATCCTCCTCCAGCCTCTGCCTCCCAAATCCCCGGGATTACAGGTGTGCACTTCTGTACCAAGCTGGGGTTTATTGCTTTTATTTTGGTTTGGGTTTGGGTTTGGGTTTTTAATTTTGTTTTCTTTCTTTCTTTCTTTCTTTCTTTCTTTCTTTCTTTCTTTCTTTTTTTTTGCTGTGGATCTCTAGCTTAAATTATTAAAAATGTATCCTTTCAGTCACTTGAATTTGTTGAGTATGCATTAACAATAAATATATGACTAACTTCTGTTAAGTGTGCCTTGGAGGGTAACAATAATGTGTCTGCTGCAGCATTATATAATTTAAGTGCTGTTCGCCTACATGTTATATCTTCTATAGCTAATGAGGTTACATATTATTACTTTCCCCATCTCTTTCCTTTTCACTTTATGCATTTCTTAACCTCCATTCCTTCTAAATTATATAAAATTGAATTTTGTTTTTCATCTGGGCAGCTAACAAATTGTCTAACTAGACTATCTATAAATAATAAATGAGAGTCTTTATTCAGTGTTTTCCACAAGTGGATTTAAATGTATAAACTTGCCCTGCATTTCCGTGTGTGTGTGTGTGTGTGTGTGTGTGTGTTTGTGTGTGTGTGTGTGTGTGTGTGTGTGTAGTGCTGGGGAATTGAACCCAGGAACCCAGGGCCCTGTGAATGCTAGGTAATTACTTTATCACTGATCCACATCCCCAGCCTTTTGCTCTGCACTATCTGCTTGTCATATTTAGTCTTATATTTTTTCTCTTTACTTGTTTTATTTTAGATTAAGATGTTTTCTATTTCTTCTCCCACATTAACTCAGTATTTGTATCTGTCTTACTGTACATTAGTGGTTTTCCAGTGACAATAACACACACATGAGATAATTGCTGTTGTTTGGTGCCATCAAGTTGTATCCCACTCAGCAACCTCATAAGGTTTTCAATGTCTGACTGTTTCAAGAGTGAGTTGCCATGTCCTTCTCCCAGAGATAATTGCTAGCTACCTTCTTCTCAGACAATGTAAGCATTTTACAACTCTCACTTCAAAGTATATACTGTTTCCCCATTTATTTTAATTATGTACATATGTTATACCCCATGAGACAGTATATCATCTTACACAGTCAGTATCCACATAGATTTGCCTGCACCTTTTACCACTTCTGTAGCTTCCACCCAACTTCAGGCACTGACATATTTTTGGTCACTGTATGTCTCAAACTAGTTGTTTTACTTCTGATGCATTTTTAAGTCCAGAGTGCATCACTTCTGGTTCCAACCTCAGTGACAGGGGATTTACCAAAGCCACTTTGCTTGATGATGTTTATTTCCAACCTAATTCTCCATAGACCTAAGAATTCTTCAAAGAGTGCTACTGAACCTGTCACCCACCTATTCTGAATTGGTGAATGTGGACAGATAAGAAGCAATTCCCAACACCAGGCTGTTTTCTTTGGATTTTTATCTTCTTCCAGATGTTGGTACTGCAACTATTTTCTACTTCATTAGCTATCTATTAACCTTAAGAAAATTTGCATATATTTTGTTTAACTTTCTGTTATGTTTTTCAGGAAGTTTGGCTCAAAACATTTTGTTTGCTATTATCAGAAGTCTATAATTACCTTTTACAAGATTTTTTTGTCAGTTAGACTGGTACTTTAAGAATTATCTAATTTTCCTTGCATTCCTAAGTACTTGCCTGACATTTAGTAGAGAGTGTTATTTAATAAATCAGTTATCGTACTCAATTCCAAGGAAAATACCATAATACAGAAATAGTGCTTCTTTAAAATTCTTTACTTTTTAAGGTGAGCTTTGGTGGAGACAGACACATGTTTTTATGGCTGTCTTTTAATAGTCAATAACTACCTCATATACCAATGAGTCACTAAAGATTATTACTGACAAGAGCTGGAACTTATATTTCTAATAAAGCTTTCTAAGATTGGTAGCAAAAGGCAGAGTAACATTTCCTGATAAGGAATTGGAGTACATTTTAGTGACTGTTAAATTTTACATTGATATTCCAAACTAGACAGAATCAGATTCTTTGCCTTTTTATGATAGTATGAAGAATTTGGGTCATCCAAAAAACAATTTTATGAGAACAGCCTGCAGATCTGTACTTTGATGAAAAAGAGGATGGGTGAAAAGTCAAAATGTAGATGCATACCTATTAAAAAATTGGGAGAAACTGAGTAAAATAATCTGACAATTTCAGACAAATATAAACCTTATTGATCCTACTTGCTATGTAGACAACGTGTCATTCTTTGTTGCCTTGTGGGTCAGGAGTGTCTAATGGGCAAGTATGGCAGTATTTGTTGACACCCAGACACTTACAAGCTCCTCTCAAATTCATTCTTTCAACATAATTGCAATAGAAATGACCATTTTCTTTACTTTCCCTTCCTTTGTTTTCCTTCCCCTAACTTCCTTTCCTTTTCTTTCCTTTTCTCTTTTCCTTCTCCTTTTATCTCTCTTTCAATCTTCTTTTCTACCTTTTCCCCTTTCTTGTTTGCCTCCTCCTCCTCCTCTTCCTCTTCCTCTTTCTTTTTATTTTCTTCCTACTTCTTTTTCCTCTCCTTTCTCTTCATCTCCTCAATACCTTTACATATTACAAAACCACCAAATCCCTATCCAGATCCATGTGCTGCTACTTGGACAAATCTCTGAATTGTCACAGCCAACTAATATACTAAATAAAGACATTATAAAAGTAATATTTAATGTGTCTTCTGATTTCAACAATCTAGAGGTCTGTGAATTCTCCACATTATTGTACAACTCTATCTCTCTGTCACAGTTGGTCCAATTTTGGGCATGACTCAAGCTGAACCAGTGATAGTCTGAAATTTTTGGACTTAAAATTGGAGATAGCAGGAGATCGTAATTTTCTAGAGGATAAATTGCAAGATATAGAGCTTAAAAACTTCTTTTGGTCAATGTTGCTGCTCAGAGGAAAGAAGGTAACTGAAAAGAAAGAGGACAATAGAGTGAGCCTCCCAGGAGAGACGGAGATGAGAGCAAGAGAGTCCTTAAGTCTTTTGAATGACTGGTCTCAGTGTCCCTGCGATCCACATGCAGCCTTGCTTTTTATCTGGTTTGATTTTCCATAACATAAACTAGGACCATTCCAACAAATTGCATTTTTCCTGAGATCAATGAAGTGGGTTTCCTCTTACTTAAGCTGAAAAGGTCTTAAAAATAAGATAACAGCAGCATATTTTATTCATGTTAGTTACATTTTTTCTTGTGAAATTGTCTTTAAATTCAGCTTTCTCTTATATTTTTAGATCAAGTTTTGATATCTATACTCATATTTTCAGTCTATCTGACATTAACTTTCTACGCCAGTGTAAAGGGAATACAACCCAGCTTTGCTTTTAATGTTACATCATTCAGCTTTAAGGCAAATAATCAATACTTCTGAACGATCTGTTGGTTTATAGGCCACTACTTCAGTCCTTAAGGTATTATATTCATGTACTTTCATAGTTAACTCTACATATGTACAGAATAAGAATTACTTAGATTTAAAAGTCTTTTCTAACAGCATCTTATGTAAAGGAAGTACATGTTATTAAAATGTAACTACAACCATAACAACAGTCATTTGTTTCAAAACAAATCTTGAATTTTATATATGCATTTAATTATGTTCTTGATAAATTCAAAAGTTAGAGGCCTAATAGTTGGCCATTTATGTAAGATGTGACGCAGCTTTACGTGGTGAAGGTCAGAGAACAGGATGTCTTGTCGTAATACTTCCAGTATTAATTATATGACAGACTAAATCACTCTGCCTTTTATTAGTTTCACATTTTTATACTGAAATATTATTAATAATATTTCTTTACCTACTTAAAAAATTTGGGTAAAAGAGCTCAGTCAATAGTAAAATATGACAAAAGATTTATATTATTAAATTTTCCTGGCTTAGAGAATTAGCCAAATGTTTTAAGTTTCCATATTATAAACATAACTGTGTCTTTTTGACAACCTACTCTTATTGCATTCTCAGTAATGATGTATAAGATGTACTTAGATTTACAAGATTAAGTCCCAGAATATAGAGGAAAATTTGATTGAAAAAATCTAACATATGAGCCAATTTTCTTAAGTCATTTACATATCTTGCTGAAAAATTGGATGCTGGAAAGGGCTCAGATAAAGGATTTAGATAAAAGGATCCAAGCAAGAATTATTGTTTTAAATTCTCTTATTCTGAATCAGCAACTTTACAAATATCACTTGCAATTTATAAAATAACCCAGAAAGATAAGAATTATTATCACAATTTTACACGGGAAGAAATTGAGACATAGAAAGATTAAATCAATTGCCAAATTTATATAGCTAGTTAATCATCTTGCTAGATGATTGAACTCCAGCTTATTATAACTACAGAGAGCAAAATTTTTTCATTCTGCAATGCAAAACTAGCTCCCAAGATATTTTTACATGCCTTATCTTCTGCAATTAGCATATACTTTGGGATTACAGGTGGTAAAGCTTTAATGAAAGATTCAAATATACATGAATTTTATTAATATATTCATAAAATACTTAGCGAATGCAGAACATTTTACTTTCCCAAGGATTACATAATACCTTGAAAACTGATGAGCATATGCAATTTTATAATTCCTAAATTATATATTCCTGATATAAACTGTTTAAAATTGCTGATGGATTGTGAGAATCAATATTGTAAAAATGGCTATACTACCAAAAGCAATTTACAGAATTACTGCAATTCTCATTAAAATTCTAATGACAGACTTTGCAGACATACAAAAAACAATCCAAAAATTCATAAAGAAACACAAAAGACCACGTATAGCCAAAATAATCTTAAACTGCAAAATCAGTGCAGGTGGGATCACGATCCCTGACTTTAAAATATGCTACAGGGCCATGGTAGAAAAAACAGCTTGCTACTGACACAAAAATTGGCCCAAGGACAAGGGGAACAGAATTGAAGACCCAGATATACACCCATGCATCTATAGCCACCTGATCTTTGACAAAGGAGCTGAGTACACAAATTGGAGAAAAGCCTCTTCAACAAATGGTGCTGGGAAACTTGGATTTCCACCTGCAGAAAAATGAAAACAGACCCACATCTCTCAATTTGCATGAGAGTTAATTTGAAATGAATAAAAAACCAATATAAAACCAGAAATCTTTTTTTTTTCTGTAGGTACTGGGGGTTGAACCCAGGGCCTCGCACCTGCATGCTTTGCAAGTGTTGGACCACTGAGCTCCGCTCCCAGCCCCTTTGTTTTTTGTTTTTACTTTTTGAGACAAGGTCTTGCTAAATTATGCAGACTGCATCTGGCCTAGAACCTATGATCCTCCTGCCTCTGCCTCCCAAGTCACTGGGATAACAGGTGTGCACCATGGCGCCCGGCTACTAACCAGAAACCTTAAAGTTACTAGAAGAAAAGATAGAAAACACACTCCAACACCTAGGCATAGGAAAGCATTTCCTTAATATGATTCCAATTGCTTGGGAAATCACACCAAGAATAGACAAATGGAATTACATGAAATTAAAAACCTTCTGCACAGCAAAGGAAACAACAGTGATAAGGAAGACTCCACTGAATGGGAGAAAATCTTCACATCCTACACATCCGACAGAGGACTAATTTCTAGAATTTACAAAGAACACAAGAAAGCAAATCCCAAGACAACAAATATTCCAATACCCAAATGCTCAAAGGAACTGAATAGATAGGTCTTAAATGAAGAAGTTCATAAAGCTGTGAAGCACATGAAAAAATGCTCAATATCCCTAGGCATTGTTGTTGTTAGGTGTTGGGAAGTCGGTTTCTGACTCATGGCAACCCTACATACAACAGGTGAAACACAATTGTCAGTGCTTTTCTGCTGCTCATTGGGTTTTCAATGGCAGATTGATTTTTGGGAGTGGGTTACCCGGTCTGTCTCCCAAGCCTACATCACCTGGCATTCCCAGGTGGTCTCCCATTCAAGCACTAACTAGACTCAACCTAGACCCAACCCTGTTTAGCTTCCGAGATCTGATGGGATCGGATGCCACAGGGTTATGGCTGCAGGCATCCCTAGCCATTAGGGAAATGCAAATAAAAGCTACTCTGAGATTCCACCTAACTCCAGTAAGAATTGCCAAGATCAATAAAACAAATAATAAATTCTGGAGAAGTAGTGGGGAAAAAAGGAACCTTCTTACACTGTTGGTAGGACTGTAAATTGGTTCAACCACTTTGGAAATCAATATGGAGATAACTAACAAAGCTTAAAATAGAACTGCCATATAACTCACTAGTAGGATACTGTCATACCACTACTGGGAATATACCCAAAGAGAGATGAGTCATCATACCACAGAGACACCTGCTTCTCCATATTCAGGGCAGCACTCTTCACAGTAACAAGGATATGGAACCAACTGAGGTGCTCATCAACAGAAGAATGGATAAAAAATTATGGTACACATACACAATGGAATACTACTCAACAATAAAAAATGAAATAATGTTATTTGTAGTAAAATGAATGGAACTGGAGAACATCATCTTAAGTGAATGAACACAAGCTCAAAAAGAGAAATAACATATGTTCTTACTCATACGTGGGAGCTGAATCTTACTTAAAGGAAGAAAAATCCTATTTATGAGTTGATATGTAAAAAGTGCACAACCAAACTTAGCAAGGAAGGGACAATATAAAAAGTAGAAAGAAGGAGGGAGGGAACTAGTAGAGGGAAATGAAGATTGCAGAAGTGGGATGGGGAGGAGAGTCAATGTAGAGAGATAAAGAGGGAGAGGATGATCTCAAGGTAAACAATGCAACTTCATGACTACATTGTAAAAATCGGGGAGTATAACCCAAATATGCCTTTGAGTTTTCCTGCATATTAGCCACAAGTTTCCATAAACCTTGTGGGTTGGTGAAAGTATAGCCAGAAGTGATGTAGTGGTTGCATAATGGAAAAAGCCAATGCTGTATTACTCTGTACTCCACCATCATTTACTAATAAGGGGAGAAAAATAATAAAATAAAAGGACATATTAATTTACATCTGTTAATTTTGTGGAACTTTAGCTGGGGACATTTGTATGGTCTTAACCAAACAAAACCACACATTTTATTGGAGTTCTGGGAAGTGATGTTTGTTATTCATGTGGATTCTCAGAGATGGATGTCCCAAGCCTGTTCTTTTTGAACATATTAGAAAATTTTACATATGCCTTATTTCTATGCTAGTATTAAATGATTGCTAACAACAATAGACATATCTGCTATTCATTACTATAAGTATTCTCTACAATCTTGAAATATAGGTAAACTAATATACTGGGAGGTTATCTTATATGGGATGATATAGCCTGTAAATAATACAATTCAATTAACAAACCCAAAACTATCTGACTCCAAGGTAAATACTCTATAGCTTCAAACAACCTCAATCAATGAGCTATTAAGCCATAAGGAACTTAAAGGAACCTTAAATTCGTATTGCTAAGTGGAACTAATCAATCTGGAAAACCTACAGAATATATGATTCCAACTATATGACATTCTGAAAAAGGCAAAATTATGAAGACAGCAAATAGATCAGTAATTTCCCAGGGTTCATGGGGAGAGAAAGAAAGAAATGAATGGGAAGAGAGGCACAGGGAATTTTTAGGACAGTGAAACCATTCTGTATGATATTGTAATGTTGTATATTTGCCATTATAAATTTGTCAAAAGTCCATAGAATATGCCAAAAGTAAATGATGATATAAACTGTGGAAATGGGTTGATGTGTCAATGCAGATTTATCAGTTGTTATTAATGTACTTCTCTGGAGGGACTATTAATGTAGGGACAGCTATGTCTATTAGTCAGCTACCATTGCTGTGGCAGAAAAACCAAGTGCAACAAACTTATGGAGGAAGAGATTTATTGAGGGCTCACAGTTGGAAGATCAGTCCATAATGGCAGCAGGGCAGACATGGCACTTGCGGGAGACCAGGCCCATTGTAGATGACTCTACATCAGAGAGAGAGAGAGAGAGAGAGAGAGAGGCCATAGGTTAAAGATAAACATCTCCAAAGACCAATCAATCCCCAGTGATTCACTTCCACCAAGACAGATCTACCCATCAAAGTTCCACATCCTCTTCAATACAGTGCCACCAGGTGGGGACCAAATGATATAAACTTTGAGGGACATCAGAGGTCTGAACTATCTATGTATGAGGGGTAGGGGATATATGGGAAATCTCTATATCTTTTGCTCAATTTTACATGAATGTAAATCTGCTATAAAATTAGTCTATTTTTAAAAACAAAATACAAAACTTTTACAGATTTTTATGACACAAAAAGTGAACTCAAATGTAAACTATGAAGTTTAGTTAATGCCATATTAATATTGCAGTATCAACTCAGAAATACCATGCTAATGTGAGACATCAGTAATAGGGAAAATTGGAGCGAGTGAGAGAATACATGGGAACTCTGTATACTCTGTATCTTTTTTTGTAAATCCAAAACAACTTTAAAAATAATGACTGTTAATTAAAAATATATAGTAGATGTTTCTGCCATTGATATTATGTGTACATATTTATGCATCACATAAAAAGGTTCTGTTTGGAAAATATGCAAATGGATTGTACTGTTTAAAATAAGATTTCCAGGCTAAGAACATTGCTCAATGGTAGAACATTTGCCTAGAATATGTGATGCCGTGGGCTTAATCCCTAGAACCATAAGAAATAAAAATAAATGAATAAATAAATAGAAAAGTAAAATTTCCAAAGACTATCAGAATTATATATTCAAAAATGCTTAGATTGCAGTAAAGTTGATATCTCCTGGAAAATTATAATAATGATTGTATATGTAATTCTGGCGGAGATAAAAATCTTTCTTTGCTGTGTTTTGTTGTTGTTTGTTTTTTCTTGAGACAGGGTCTTGCTGTGTAGCTCACTGTGGCCTGAAACTCACTATGTAGACCAGGCTTGCCTCCAACTCGCAACAGTCCTCCTGCCTCAGCCTCCCTAGTGCTGGCATGTGCAAATACCCCCGGACAGATGAAAATCTTAGTGACAGTATTTCTGTAGAAGTTGGAGTAAATTTTTTCATGCATTGTAAGGAAAAATCATGCTATTTTAATTACTTTATTGCTTGAAAATATGTAATTTAAATACATGAGTATAACTTATTTAATAAATTAAGCATAACAACTAGCTATTAGATTGACTCATAAACATTTACTTGATAAGCACATGCATATTATTCTTGAACAAAATAACTTCACTTGTAAAAGCCTCAATGTCAATAGGAAGGTTTACTTAATATGCAATATTATATTACATTGAAGCATTTATGCTAATTTTTGAATGCCTACATACATTGGACTCCAGGTTAGGCACTGAGAGACATGCATAAAATATTCAAGACACTACGAAATAGTTCCTGCTTTGGATCCCCAAATTACATTCCAATGTTAGGAGCAGTGGAGATAATTCAAGTATAGCACTACTACATGCTCGGTGTTTCTAAGCAACAGATGTGAAGCATACTTATTATGCCAGTCTAAATGAAGCTGAAATTGACTTTAAAGAACTCAGTAAGAGTTCCATAGGCAAGATAATATTTTGGTGGATTTAAGTGGATTTGAAACATGGAGAGAGAAAAGTAGAAATTCTAGGTGCAAAGCAGTTCCATATGCACAGCTGGAAGAGCAGGAAAGGATGAATTGTGTCTGAGGGCAAGAGCTAAGTCAATTTTGTGAGTTCATAACAATCTAAGTACAAAGTAGAAAGGACTTTTTATAGAAATAGTAAGCAAGGGTTAGCTTGTAGTGGTTAGACATAACAAGGTAAAGCCTAGTCCCTCACTTAGTTTGAAATGGATGGGACAATAATGAAGATAGTGAGTATTCAAGAGGTAAACTTTAGGAAACTGAATATTGTCTGATTTGTGATAACAGAATTTGTCTGCACTCCATCATACCTTTTTCGAGTCCATTTGTCCTCTGCACTATGAGATTTAGGGCATAGGATAAGATGTCATATTTCATTCATTTTGCTATTTCTAGCACTTAATATGAGCTGGTATTTAGCTCAGTTGGTAGAGCGCTGCTCTGCAGTCTCTGAGGTCCCGAGTTCAATTCCCAGCACCACAAAATGGGAGAAGGGCCTGGCAATCCACACCCAAGGCAATCCCGAAACAGTCAGCCATTGAAAACCCTATGAGGGTCGCCATGAGTCGGAGTCGACTCGACGGCACCCAACAACAACAACAACAACAACAACAACAAGCACTTAATATACAACTGGTATACAGTGTAAGGATTATAAATAATTCCTAATAAAAGTTGAGCCTCCAGCCATATCACTGGGTTCTGATCCCATCAGATCTCAGAAGTAAGCAGGATTGAGCCTGGTTAGTACTTGGAAGGGAGACTGCCTGGGAATATCGGGTTCTGTAGGCTTGGGAGCATGACCCAGCAACCCACTACCAGAAAAATCAGGCATTGAAAATCCTATGAATAACAGAGAAGCACTGACAATAGTGTTTTGTCTGTTGTACATAGGGCTTCTATGAGTGGGACCACCAACTGGACAGCACCTAAGTACAGTAAAAGTTGAATTATATTTTTTAAACTACTTCTAAAATAATTTTATAACCCTAGAAATATTGTTTCAAGAATACTCATGTCTGAATTAATCCTAGTAACCATTGTTTTACTCCTTTTCATCAGCTCTTCTAATCTTTTTGTCAGACATCTAAAGTTGGGAAGGAACCGATTACAAGGTCATGGTCCAAAGGGAGACTAAACCCCCAATAAATGTATTCCTGCTTTATTTTTTATTTTAAACAAACACTGATGAAGGTATGGCTGATACACAAAAAGCTATGCATATGTAAGGTATACAACTTGATGAACGTGGAGTTGAAGTATAAGTTTGGAGATAAAGCTATCTATGGAACTATCACTACAGTTGAAGACATAAACTTATCCATTACTGGCATAAATTTCTTCCAGGCTTTTCAAATTATTTTTCTTAAATATTATTATTTTTTTGTGGCAGAAATACTTAACATAAGATATACCGGCTTAAATTATGGATAACAATGCAAAGAATAGGAATACCAGAACACTTAATTGTGCTCATGAGGAATCTGTACATGGACCAGAAGGCAGTAGCTCAAACAGAACAAGGGTAACACTGTTTGGTTTAAAGTCAGGAAAGGTGTGCATCCTCTCACCATACCTCTTCAATCTCCATGCTGAGCAAACAATTCAAGAAGACGGATTTTATAAAGAAGAATGTGGCATCAGGATTAGAGGGAGATTCATTAACAACCTACATTATGCAGATGATACAACTTTGCTAGCTGAAAGTGAATAGGATTTGAAACACTTGCTGATTAAGATCAAAGAACACAGCCTTCAGTAGGCATTGTGACTCAATATCAACAAAACAAAAATCCTTACAACTGGGTCAGTGTGCAACTTCATGATAAAAAAAAATATTGAGGTTGTCCACGATTTTTCCTTTACTTGGTTCTACAATCAACATCCATGGAAGCATTAGTCAAGAAATCAAAAGATGCATCGCACTGGGAAAAGCTGTTGCAAAAAACCTGTTTATAGTGTGGAAAAGTAAAGGTGTCACGTTGAAGATGAAGGTGCGCCTGACTCATGACATAGTATTTTCAGTCACATCACATGCTTGTGAAACCTGGACAGTGAATAAGGGAGACAGCAGAATTGACGCTTTCAAATTATGGTACTGGAGATGAATATTGCCAAAAGAACCAACAGATCCATTCTAGAAGTGCAACCACAGTGTTCCTTGGAATTAAGGATGACTAGACTACATCTTGGGCCTGGGATTTAGCTCAGTTGGTAGAGCACCGCTCTGCAGTCTCTGAGGTCCCGAGTTCGATTCCCAATGCCACAGAAATGGGAGAAGAACGTGGCAACCCACTCCCGAGGCAATCCCAAAACAATCAGCCATTGAAAACCCTATAAGGGTCGCTATGAGTCAGACACAACTCGACAGCACCTAACAACAACAGCCTACATTTTATGTATTTTGGACATGTCAGGAGGGACCAATCCCTGGAGAAGGACATCACGTTTAGGAGAGTAGTGGGCCAATTAAAAAAAAGGAAGACACTCAACTAGATGGATTGATACAGTGGCTACATTGGGCTTAAACATAAAAAAGATCATGCACACAACACAGTGTTGGGTGACGTTTTGTTCTGTTGTACATAGGGTTGCTGTGCATCAGACCCACAGCACCTAACTCTAGAGCACCTAACAAAAACAACACATCCTCTTAAGCAAACTTTAAAGTATATAATACAGTGTTATTTACTCAAACACTATATTGTATATGTAGATATTGTATACTATATTGTATAGTAGATCTCCAGGAACCAGTCATCTTATATAACTGAAATTTTATACCATTTAACTTTTATCTCTGCATATCCATCTCTCTCCAAGCTCCTGCTATTCATTATTTGGTTCTCTGTGGTTCGGTTGTTGACTATTTTAGGGTTCTCATAAAAGTGGGATTATGCAGTTTGTACTTTTTTGTCTGGCTTATTTTACTTAGCATGTTGTTGTTGCTACTGGTGCTGTCATGTTGAGTCCGACTCATAGCGATACTCATAGGATTTTGAATGGCTAATTGTTTCAGGATTCCTTTGGAAGTAGATTGTCACATCCTGCTCCCATTTTTGTGGTGCTTGGGATTGGACCCAGGGCCTCAGAGAGTGCAGAGCAACATTCTACCAACTGAGCTAACCCTCAGCAGTTTCACTTAGCATAATGTCCTCTAAATTCACTCATGTTGTCGCAAATAGAAACTTTCCTTCTTTTTTAGGTCTAATATCCCATTGCCTGCAGTGGTAGCACTGTGGCTTCTGATGCCATCAGATATCGGAAGCTAAGCAGGATCCAGCCTGGTTAATACTTGAATAGGAGACTATTTGGAAACACCAGGTGCTGTCGGCTTAGGAGAAGGACCTGGCAACCTACTCCCTAAAAACCATCTGCCATTGACAACCCTATGAATAGCAGAGAATCAGTCACAATACTGCTTTGCCTGTTGTATGTAGGGTCATTATGAGTTGTATACCGACCCAACGGCACCTAGAAACAACAACAATATTCCACTGTCTCCTACTCTTTGTTAGTTTGTCATGTTGTGGGGGTTTTGTTGTTGTTATGATGCCAAAAGCTATGCCATCAATAGCTCAGATCCCATCAGGGCCACCTATGGTGGACAGGTTTCAGCTGAGCTTCCAGACTAAGATCAACTAGGGAGAAGGACCCAGCCGCCACTCCTGAAAAAATTAGCTAATGAAAATCCTATGAATAAAAGAGAAGCACTGACAAATACAGTGCCAGTAAATGAGCCCTCCCTAGCTGGAAAGCATTCAAGAAATGACTGGGGAAGAGTTGCATCCTCAAAGGAGAGTCAATCTTAATGACAGGAATGGAGTAAAGCCCCTGGGACTTCCTTTTGTTGACGTGGCGTGACTCAAAATGAGAAGAAACATAGTGGCTGCAATAATGGACTCAAACTTAAAAAGATCTTGTGCATAGCACAGTGTCAGGTAGTATTTTGTTCTGTTGTACATAAGGTTGCTATGAGTTGGATCTGACTTGATGGCACCTAACAGCAACAACAATATTCCATTGTATATTTATAGCACATTTTCTTTATCCATTCATCAGTAATAGACAATTAGGTTGAAATGGGATAATTGGATCAAATAATAATTTTATTTTTAATTGAAATTATTTGTAAGATTTCCATAATGTTTTCCACATTGGCTGCAGCAATTTACATTCCCACCTACAGCATACAAGGTTCCTCTCCACATCTTTGCCAACATTTGTTTTCTTTAAATTTGGTGTCCTGTCAATATATTAGACCCGGGAACTGGATCTTCAGGTTGTTTCTTGTGCTGAAAAAGTCCTTGTTCCACGTGTCTGTTCCCAGATCCTCTGAGACTGTGGCTTCTTTTGCTCCTCCAGGTTTCCCACTGAGAGTTAAAATTCAACCTTGAACTTGAAGTCCAGGCTTGGCCAGTGCCTCCACTCAAGAAAGCTGCCTGCTGACGGGGTCCCTCCCAGGTGGTTGCCCAGGACTTCTGAAGGCTGCTCTCCCTAGCATTTGTCTCCATGCCCTTCCCACACCCACTGCCATGACCCCAATCTGTCCTCAGCACTGCCTGTCTTCACAGTCTCCGCCACTGAGTGTCCACTCAGGACTTTCTCTTCCGCTGGGGGGAATTTGGTCTAGGTCTGGTCCCACCCTGCTAGAAGTAACTGAGCCACAGACAAGCAACTCCAAATACATTACTGAATATAACACAGACTGAATATAAAAGCCCATATCTTTTAAACTGAAAAACACACAAGCAAAGTAACAATTGGTCTTATCTATCTTATCAAACTAACATAGTAATATGATTACTCTTCTTACATTGTGAGTAAATTGGCCAAAATGATCAGACAACACGTACTTGATTCTAATTACCTTTTAAATACAGTAAAATGTCTTAGAGAAATCAGAGGATTTCTCATGTAACACATTCTGATGTCTGAGAAAAAAAGGTCACCCTCAGCACTGCATAAACCCAGGTGAAACTTAACATTGCTTATTTTTAACATTCCCAGTGGTTATTAGCTAACAGACTGTCTGTCGGGGTTGGAAGAGATTTTAGAGGTCAGCAATAACTTCGTTTTTTGAATGGGATAAGGGCAGTAATCTCATAACCTTTTAAAAATAAAATTGATTAGCTAAACTAATTCCTTTTCCACATTGAAGTGTTATACAATATACTTGAAAATCCTTATTGCTTTCATTTCTGTTGCAGTAAGCAAAAAGTTTGCCTTGCCTTAATTTCTTGGCAGCCTTGTTACTACCAAATATTAATCCTAAAAAGAACACCTGATGTTTTCTAACAAAAATAATATTTTTATGAATTTTCTATATAATCTCTCTTTCTTTCTCTCTCTTTCTTCTCCCCTGCCCCATATGTGATGCTTGAAGATCAAGCCCAGGTCCTCACACCAGTTAGGCAAGTTATATAAAAAATATATTCTATATTTTTAAACAGTACTTTTAGTTTTATTTTTATCCTTTGTGGTGCTGGGAATCTTCCATGATGAAGTCTTTCCTCTGAGCAATACTGATAGCTCCCCATTTCCATTGGCTCTGTACTATCATCAGCATGTTTAGGGATGCCGTACCCCATGTTACTGCCTGCCCTGAGGAGTTCTCTTTCTAGGGGCCTCCACTCAGGGGTGATGTCGGGTCTTTGTCTCAGTTGCCAAAAAGGATTTTAGAATGAAACAGAGAATGAAGCAGAGTTTTGACTTTATCAAATAAAGAGTACGATAGAGTACATGCTTCAGGGTGAGCGGGGTCATCTGGAGAGAGAGGGCCCCCAGGTGTCTTTACAATGGGTATATGTATGATTTGGGGCTTTTGAAGTTACATTGTTTGATGATGTTCCAGCAGGGGTCTGGTATAGATTTACAGGTTGGAAAGGAGCATTGTTAAAATACCTGGTTTGGGATAGTAGAGGAAAGTCCTACTATATCTAGTCTTAAAGAAATGACCCGGGTCTGTTAACCTTAATTATAGTCCATCATCTGGTTTGGTGAGATTCCTAGGGAAGCACTGGTTTCTATGCAGGCAGGTCTCCAAGCGGCCTCTCCTCTTTTGATCCTGCTGGGCTTCTCCGCTGATAAGACTCAGACCAGGCCAGAGAGTGAGAGAAGCCGTTCTCTCCTCATGTCCCCCCAGGTTTCCCTGTCTTTCTATCCTGCCTCACTCTCTTCCTGTATTCCTCCATGATTGCTTTGATTCCCTGATTGTCTTTCCTTCATCCTGAGAGAACATTCTGGGGTTGCATCACCGTTTATCAGAAACTAGAACTGTGCTTTGCATATGACAGCGGTTCAACAACAACAAAAAAGTTTAAATAGAAGACAAAAAATTGAATGAATGAATATATGGATGAATGGATGAATAAAACAAAAAAGATGAGTAAATAACTATTAGTACTAATACATAATCGGAAGTATATCTGGTATTGAGTATCAGCCAAAAACCAATGATCCCTTTGAAAAATAACTTGACTTTCACTGTCTTTCTTTCCTTTTGGTATTACTGTGGCCAGTAAGAAAAGCCAAACACCATTTCTTTCTATGGGTAGTGATTCCCTACTTGTTAATCTTAACATGAAAATTTTATATTCTTTGTGAGGTTTTCTGCCCTGCAATAGGTAACATTTTATTTCTATTAATATTATTGCTTATAACATTGTATTGTCATTTTTCCCTCTAGAATTATCTGGGCCCTAAACAAAAACTGAGTATAAGATTATTTTTTATGCATCATTACAAGGTTATCACTGTGCTTCTTTGCCTCTGGATTTAAATTTGCTGCCTTTGACACATTCTCTGTGTTCTTAGACATAGTTGATGGAATTCACATATTTTATTGTTATCAGCTTCACACCATGGTAATTGACCTATTTTAATTTTACTCTGTCACATCAACAGACACAGGTCTGAAAGGTGGTAAGTAAATGAATTTGTGTGTGTGATACAGATAATAAACATAGTGCTTAGTTTTGACAGTTTAATTCACACGAAGTCCAAATCCTTCAAGTGTCATTAACAATGGGTAATATTAAGCTTGCTGTGGTAACCCCAAATAGGTTAGCAATAATTATTTTATATTTTAAATAAGAAAGCCTTATTTTCCTTTGTTCTAAGTAATAATGTGTATTCTAAGATTCAACTTCTGAAATGTTCCAAATCAAATTCCCTATCTTCTAAAACATGGTAAAGGCAGATATTTAAATAGTGCATGAATAATACTGAAATACAATTCTGTGTATAAATACATGCCTACAGCCCTACCATCTAGTGTCTGATCCTGCCTGGTTGCAGAATCTAAGTAGGGTCTGCCTGGTTAGTCCAGCCTGGGAGACCACCAGGGAATACCGGGTGCTGTAGGCTGGGGAGAAGGACCTGGCAGCCCATTCTCGAAACAATCAGCCATTGAAAACCCTATGAATATTAGAGAAGCACTGACATAGTGCCGGGCATGGTATAGTGTTAGGGAGTGTTTTATTCTGTTGTATACAGGGTCGCTATGAATCAGACCCAACTTGAAGGCATCTAACAACAATATGTAAATACATGGAGATAGTTGAATCCTCCAGCTATCCAATTAGAGTATACACTACAGAATTAAATGAGAGGTTGTCCCTCCCTATGTTATAAGTATTTTCATTTTTGGTTTTGGGGGTACTAATCCTTGGGATGCAGCCTGCAGCCATAGCCCTGTGACTTCCGATCCCATCAGATCTCAGAAGCTAAGCAGGGTCGGGCCTGGTTAGTACCTGGATGGGAGACTGCCTGGGAACCCTAGAAGCAGAAGGCTTGGGAGAAGGACCTGGCAAAGCCCTCCCAAAAATCAATCTGCCATTGAAAACCCCTATGAAGAGCAGAGAAGCACTGACAATAGTGTTTCCCCTGTTGTACAGAGGGTCGCTATGAGTCGGATACCAACTCGATGGTACCTAACAACAAGAACAACAACAATCCTTGGGACATGGGCCTTATAGCCAAGAAGCTTTTAAGTTATGTCTGATAGAACCACCTCTGTCCATTCCCAAAGGCCTCCAGGCTATAAACAGAGAGCCCTCATTATCATCTGGACGAATGCTGCCTTGTCAAGTTTCTAGCATCACCTGACGCTTCAGCTTCAGGTGGCCCTGATAGAACCTGATCCAAAGATTCTTCTGGGGAATACTGAGGCCATAAAGTCCCATTAAGCCTCTTCAGGCATGCTGAGAACCCCTTTCCCTAAGGTAAATCTCTCCCTCCCACCACCTAGTGGTGAATTTTCATTTCTGTATTGTTCATTGTTGCTTCTCCTGGACCCACTTAATTTCACCTGCTTCCTTTATCACTCTCAGTGTTTGCCATGGCTTCTGAAACCCATCATCTATGGTACGTAATCCATAGTCCATATTCTCATCTACTCACCGAAAGGTTCTCCAATTCCTGGCATTACTTGAATCCCAGAACACATTAGAAAACACTGGTGTGGCTGCAAACCTCTTCAGCATGGAGCACCAAGCTTTCTCTGTAAAGGGATACTGTGTCATTATTTTAGGCTTTGTGGGCCACACAATTTCTGTTGCAATTGATTGCCTCTGCCATTGGGACATAGGCATAGAAACAAATGCGTGGAGCCGTGTTTCAATGAAGCTTCAATTATAACCCTGGTGGCAGGCCAGACTTGGGAGCCATGGTTTGCCAAACACTGATCTGGAGTGGAGGGGGCTCATCCTTCCAGGACCCTTGTTTACCAGAGCAAATGTTTGAGTCGGGTGTCTTCTAACTTTCCATCTGATTGATCCCCCATTCTTATGTCCTCCTTTATGCCATGTTCATCCCTATCCTCAACCAATTTCTTTGTCACTCTTGAAGAACATATTGTAAAGAATCTGGTGATTTACTCACACTACTCTTCTTAACCCAAAGCCTATCCAATGACTGAAATTTCCATGGCAACCACTTAATAATCAAATGCAATAATTCACTATCATAACATGTATTCATTCCTTATTCACTTCAACTCTAATAATCTTTACTAACCTTCCATTTCCTCTATCCATGTATGACAGTCTCTTGGATCTTTTCACTAAGGGAAAAGGCTCTCCAGGAGAATATCAAACTACTGGCAAAATATAACATTCTACTCTGTCACCCCCACCTCCTCTTCCCCAGTTCCCTCACTCTTTTATTTCTACCAAAGCATCCATTGTGTTTCCTTAAGCTTTCACCCCCTTGATCTTCAATTTTCTTCCAAACCAATATACTTTATCAGTCTCTACTTCCTTTCCTATTCAATTTAACTTCTATAATAGTAGTGGAAGCAACTTGTTGAGTGTTTGTTAAGCATTGTGCTAAGTATTTTAGATGCCAATCCTCAAAACCCATCTGTGAGATAGGTACCTTATCTTCATTTGAGTAAAATCTGATTTGAGACATGAAGTATTGGAAGATGCACAACTGGTGTCAGAGTGAGCCCTGGCAAACCCCATGATTCATCATGCAAGAGAATGCAATTAACTCATTCAAGGTAACATGTAGGTGGTGCTTGTTTTTGGCACTGAGAATATAATTCAGAAGAAACGGACCATTACCTCAAGAAAGTGAAATTTAGTGGGAGAAAACTTCAGGCAATCAAATAAATGCAATATGGTGCAATGCAACAAAGGAAAGTGTGAGATAATATGGTGGCAAATGAGAGAGGACGACATTTTTCTTCTGTACTCAGTGGCTGAACCCAGGGCCCAGTGCATTTTTTGTAAGTGCTCTCCCACTGAGCTGCACCCCAAGCCCTTTTTATTTGTATTTTTTATTTTGAGTCAGGGGCTGTGTAGGGTACACAGCCTGCATCTGGCCTGAGCTTGTGATCCTCCTGCCTCCGCCTCTGAGTCACTGGCGTTACAGATGTGCACCAATCAGCCCAATGAGAACGACTTCCTTGAGAAGTCTTTACATGTAAAACAATGATTTATCTGGATTTAAAAAAAATTGAAATGCATCAGATAAAAAAAAAGGTGTAAGGGCACCCCAGGAAGCTGAAATACCACGTGCACAGAATGGAGAAACACTTCGGCCTGTACCATGGGTCCTCGAATGTAGGGGAAGGACGGGGAGTCTTAGGAAATGAAACTAGTAATTAGGCGAGAGACTGCAAAGGAGGCAGATATAGGTCTGAAACGAGGAGTACAACCAGCCCTCAGAGGTGTCCCCTAAGCCAAAGGAAGAGAACACCTTAAAAAGGAGTGGACCAAAGAGTCTCGAACAGATCATGAGCCAAAAAAGACATTGCATTACTGGCTTAGAAACAATTGCATTGGCAGAAATTAATTAATAGTTTTGTTGAATAGTTAAGATTAGTTTTATACATTCAACTTTGTTTATCAACTGTTCTGATTTCTATTCAAAAATATATGTATATCGCTACTAATAATTTTCATCTTTCGTTTTTGGAGGGATTTTTGTGTTTGGGCCTGGGGTTTAGCTCAGTTGGTAGAGTGCTGCTCTGTGTATTTGGAGGCGGTGGGTTCAATCCCCAGCACTGCAAAATGGGAGAAGGACCTGGCAGCCCACTCCCAAAGCAATCAGTCATTGAAAACCCTAGGAACAGCAGAGAAGCACTGACATAGTGCCAGGCATGGCACAGTGTCTGGGAGTATTTCGTTCTGTTGTACACAGGGTCGCTATGAGTCAGATCCAATTTGATGGCACCTAACAACAACAACAAAGAGCAGGACATATTTTAAACACACTTTGTGATGATACTTGACAATTAAATACAATCATCAGTAGCTTTATTTTTCTCATTGCAACACTTGCCCGCCCTCAAATTTATGAAAAAGAAAACAAGTGTTTCCTTTATTCTTATAATCTTTCATGCTTTTTATTCCTGTTAGGAATCCACGTTTATAATTAGCTATTTTCCAGTAGTGATGAAATATTCACTTGCTTTTCCTTTGCTCTGCTAAAAATGTACAATGCTTAACAGAAATGAACTCAGTTTTACAATTTAAGTTTAGACTTTTGTTGCTTGACTTTTCTGATTCATACAAATTTATGTTCATAGCAAAAAGAAAAATGTACATTATATAATAAATGCTGTTTAATCGTCAAGAATTGAGAAAAATAATCACCTTAGGCTAAAAGTAGTGATGCTTTAAACTTGGGTTTAAAAAGTATTATAAAAGAAGAATCTTAAAATATATTCCAGAAACCATGCATTTTAGACTGAAAGTGTTTCCTGTTCTGAAAGATGGAAACATTGAGGACTGTGCCCATCTGAAGGCTTGACAGGTCATACTGTTGCTTTCCAGCCATGTAATAATAACTAACTAATTAATAATGAGAACCTGCTTTCTCAGCAAGTGCTTGCCTGTCCTGGGGACAGGTCAGTGTGGGATAAAACTTTTCACCCCATGGAAGCTGCAGGTTTCCACAGTGAGTATATTAACTAAAAAGTTATTTCTTGAAATTAGTAGACAGGGATCTTTGTGAAATAAAATGCTCTTTACTGGCTGATTTTATGCTGTCTCTTTTTGCTTAAGAGGTCACCTGGGGAGTTGAAGAGAAAGCTTGTGTGAGCAGCATTTATCCTACAACCCTCTAAGTGAGTTGTACCAACAGGCATGTCAGTGACATTTATTGGGCCTGAGGAATAAGAGGGATGTTGGGAAGGCAGCAGCAGAGGTCCTGGCCACATACAGTAAAGATGGTCACATCTTGGCAGAATAAGCACACACAGTGTTAGTAAAAGACACTTCGTTCTGGAGGTGTCCTGCTATGATTTAAATGTGTTCCCCTCAAATTTGTGTGTTGGAAATGTAATCTCTTAGCTCAAATTTTCAATGACATCTCTGGGAGGTAATTAGGACTACATGAGGTAGTGAGAATGGGTTCCCAGGTTGGCATTAGTAGCTTTATGAGAGGAAGAGAGACCTAAGCTAGCATGCTTGCTCTGACTCACCATATGACAACCTTCACCTTGTCAGGATGCAACAAGAAGATCCTGACCAGATGTTGAGCACGTGCTAGTGCCAGGCTCTTGGACTTCCCAGACACTATAACCAAGGGCCAAAGAAACTTCTATTCTTCACAAATTACCCAACCTCAGATAGTTTGTTATAGTAACAGAAAATGGATGAAGACAGTTCTCATGCCAAAAGTGTTAGGAGTATCAGCATCAGTTATCTTCCTTTCCAACTGTCTGGAGGTATCCACTCAACTAATACATAATTTAGAAATAAATTTGATTTGCCAACAATATATTAAATTAATTTTAGACTTGCAGTCTCAGTGTGGAAACTTTCTATAAATGTGTATCTACCTTGCTCTTAGTCACTAAGATATCTTCCTGTCCCTACACCTACCTGCAGTTTCTGTCTTGGAATCCACACACATGCTTTTAGCATTTTAAGGACGCTTTAGAGTTTTGCTTTTGATCCTTGGCTCTCCAATTACCACATCCCCTAGCTTCACTTTCATCATAGTTAGATTAGGTAGGCAGATTAGTTAGAGTAAAAAGGCCAAAATCTCCTTACTACTCATTCCTTGAGAGGTGGAGTTCCTTCCTTCCTTCCTCCTCCTCTTCCTCCTCCTCCTCCTCTTCCTCCTCCTCCTCCTATTCCTCCTCCTCCTTCTTCTTCTTCTTTTTCTTGTGGTACTTTGGTGTTGAACCCAGGCCCTTGTATATACTTTGCAAGTGCTCTATCAATGAGCTGCACCCCTAGTCTATTTTTTTATTTTATATTTTGGGACAGGGTCTCTCTAAGTTACACAGGCTACTTCTGGCCTGACAACTCATAATTCTCCTGCCTCAACCTCCCAAGTCACTGGTATTACAGGCATGTACCACAGTACCCCGCTAGTAGCTTATTTTTTATACTTTTAATTTGGTTGGGCAAATCAGTTTTCACTAATAGAATACAGTGATAGAAACTATATATAAACACTAAGTTGGGTTTTAAGAGATCTACAGCTTATACTTTTAAGCACCTGTATGTTCTTCTGTGAATCCAGTTGCCATACTTATGAAGCCCAAATCATGTGACATGGTCATGTGGAAGTGAACCAAGGCATTCTTTTCAGTAGCCCCATCTGGGATCCAGATGATAGCTGGCACCAACTGCAGCAATCTGAGGGTACTGTCTTGGGCATTCTAGCCCAATAGGGACTTCAGATGACTGCAGAACCAGCTGCCATCTGATCCAGTGTGGCAGAAGGACCACCCAGCAGAACACAGTTAGCACATAATCATGAGAGAGAAAATGAAAAGTTGTTGTTTTAAGCCACCAAATGTCAGGGTGATTTGTTACATAAAAATATGTAACTGTAATATTAATTATTATCTGAATAGTTTACTTGTGAAATTTCCTATGAAAGTTTGCTCCCAGTTTTATTAAGTTTTTGTTTTATGAAATTCACTTGATGAGAAAGTATTGTCTTAGAAATGAATGAGACTTGGTTAAAACAAAGATTTTATTCTTAAGTCAGCATGCAACTTCACAATACATGGAGAAAAGATTGAGGTTGTCCAAGATTTTGCTTTGCTTGGCTCTATAATCAACACCGTGGAAGCAGCAGTCAAGAAATCAAAAGACGCATTTCTCTAGGAAAAGCTGTGGCAAAAGATCTCTTTAGAGTATTGAAAAGCAAAGATGTCACATTGAAGATGAAGGTGAGTCTGACTCATGCCATGGTATTTTCAGTGGCATCATATGGTTTTGAAAGCTGGACATTAAAAAAGAGACAGAAAAAGAATTGATGCTTTTGAATTGTGGTGCTGGAGACGTCTATTGAATATACCATGGACTGCCAAAAGAACCAACAAATCTGTCCTAGAAGAAGTACAACCAGAGTGCTCCTTGGAAGCAAGAATGGTCAAACTGCTTCTTACATATTTCGGACATGTAGTCAGGAGAGAACAATCCCTGGAGAAGGACATCATGTTTGGAAGAGTGGCAGGTCAACGCAAAAGAGGAAAACCCTCCACCAGATGGATTGACACAGTGTCTGTAACAATGGGCTTAAACATAAATAAGATCGTTTGCCTGGCGCAGAATCGGCAAGTGTTTCAATCTGCTGTACATAGGGTTGCTATGAGTCGGACTCGACTTGATGGCACCTAACAACAACAACTAACTATATGACTTTGGGCCAGATATTACACTTGCCTAATTCTCAGCTTTGCTCCTCTGTAAGCAGCACCTAGTACTTACAGTTGTTATAAAGATTAAGTGAAACAAACAAACAAACACCTTCACCTCTTCTCTGATCCACCTCAGTTACTTAAAAATATCCACTTATTTCCCATTTACATCTGTATTTTATTTTCTTCTCTTTCTGTTACTTTCAGTTATGCCTACTCCTAGCTCTCTACTTCCCAAAAGACTGAAAAAGGAGACCCCAAACAAACTGATTGGCAGACTAATAAATAAATGATTTCCCAGGATGTTTTCTTGTTGTCGGGGCATTCTTCCAGATTCTATTTCAAAATGTGGCACTTACAACTCACAGCACAGTTAGCAGTGAATTCTAAGTCAGGAAATCTGAGCTGCCTATCTTTTTTATACCACCAAGTGGCTCTAGGGAAAGGATACGGTGACTACCAATTATACTTCTTAATTTCCTTAACACTAATAGAGGTTTATCAGTTATTTCTCCTTCCATCACTGTCCCCCATTTTTGGCCTCTCTAGTCACTGTAAAGCCACTGAAAACCCTGTGAGGGTCGCTATGGGTTGGACATGACTCTACAGCACCTGACAAGAAGAAGTCATTGTAAATTGCCTTGGTAATTTTATAATCCAAAATATTGCTCTTAATAGTTTCTCTTTCCAAGAATGTATAGTACCTCTATCCTCCACAATTCCTTACTTTAAACAACATCCTACCATTGTACATATTTCAAAATCTAGTGTGACTGTCTACCTCTTTTAGGAAGTTTTCTAAATACAGCTTATCTCATAACAATCTGTCCTTTCTTTGAATTCTGAAAATACAGCTTCCATAAAGTGGGTGGGGGCAATTCATAAAATGTTCTCTTGTGATATGTATTTTGTTTTCAACTTATTGTGTAACTGTTCCATGAATATTGCTATGTGCTCAGCCTAAGGGAAGGCTTCTTAAGAGCAAAGTCCAACATTTACCAAATGCTATACTGATCAAGTTTCTGAACTTCTTCAAAACTGGAAAATGGGGACATTATAAATGTACCTTTTAATTCAGTGATAGAAATGTGTAAATCGCCTAGCTTAACACATAATTATGATGAATATAAGACACTTAATTTCTTTTTTATCTGCATAGCTTTTAAATATGGTGTCAAAGAAATGTCTGTTAGACAATGGATTAAAAGACACGATTTTTGACTAGGCTCCTAAAAGTGCTCATATTTAAATTAGAAAATGGCACTGCACAGGGTTGACCTGACATTTGTATGAAAGATAGGCAATAGATGATACATGGAAGGTCATTATAAACTTTCTGTCTTAGCTACTGTTTCTTTCAGAAACATCCTGATAAAGTCAAATATCCTTTGGAGTTACAACCTTCAGCTATTAAAAACTTTGTTCTGATTGTTTTAGTTCCAACACAGGAAATAAAATAACATGTGTGGAAATGATCCTTGGCTTTTGGATATAGACTTAAAATAAGGATCTTGGGCTAATGAGGACAACATGAATAAGCTAAAAACCCCATGGTGGGGGATATGTATTACTTACATGGAAAAGGAAGTTATCCAAAGAAAGAACGTTTGGTGCAGGGCTTCAAAATGAACCTGAACTCAATCTGTTTCAATTATTTCTAAGCATTTTCTCTACATATAGGATTTAAACCTGATTACAAATTGAACCCACATGCTCTAAATTTTAACATACTGAACCCACACCTAAACCTGAGCCAATTTTTCACCCAATTTGAAGCCTTGTTTTTCTGAACCCAAATCTGAACCTGATCCAACTAAAAAATTTGGTTTGGATTCAGCTTTTAATATATTTGCATCATTAGATATTTAATAGACATAAAAGTTTTTTTAAACCAATGAAAAAAAGATTCATCTATCCACACGAAGGATTAAAAATTTAAACTCAGATGCCAACAGAACCCAAACCCTCTACACATTTTGACATATTAAACCCACACCCAAACCTGGAGCTTTGATTCTGTATGATAGTCAAAGCAAGTTGCCAGCTGCTTGGCTCTCTGTTCAGGGTGCCCTATATGAGCATCTGAACATCTGTTCTTGGTTCAGCTCCTACACTAATATACCGTAAAAAAAAAAAAAAGAGAGAATCCGGGGCTTGCTTGGTGAGAGCACATGAGCAACACATTGCCTTTCATGGATCAGTTTTACAGATTCTGCAGAACTAGGGTCATTACTCAAATGTAAAATGTTTGGCTGCCATCTAGTTTTGATCAGCCCTAGATAGACATCAGAAGCTAAGCAGGGTCAAACCTTGTTAGTACTTGGATGGGAGACCTCCCGGGAACACCAGGTGCTGTAGGCTTGGGAGAAGGACCTGGCAACCCACTCCCAAAAATCAATCCACCATTGAAAACCTTATGAATAGCAGAGAAGCACTGACAATAGTTTCACCTGTTGTATGTAGGGTAGCTATGAGTTGGATTCCAACTCAATGCCACCTAACAACAAGATAGACACAGTTTTGGCCAATGAACATTTAGTTTGAACAAGAACTAGTCCACGATCTTTATCTCTTCTCAGATACCTCTCCATTATCTACTAAATGGAGACAATTATTATATTCCTCATAACAAGTATTTACATTTTAAGAGCACAGAATACAGTGCGAACACTATGAGGGATGACCAGGAAAGCAATGATATCATGTGTGAATGATCGAAACACCTGTAAAGATTATCAGAAATCTGTTCATTACACAAAACTTAAGTTTATTGAGTAGTTGAGTAAGTGACAGCACAATAAGTTTCCATAGTTTTCAAAGGGAAAATTTAGAGAATGGTGTGTATAGGGTTTTCTGGGTTTTTTGGTTTTGTTTTTGTTTTTTTTGGTGTGGGAATAGACAAAGTGATTTTAGAGTAAAGTCTATAAGCATGATCTGGGCAGGGGTGGTCAGAGGTAATCAACCAGGTGACAGTGAGCCAATCAGCAGCCTTCTCTCTGACACAATGAGTTCAGAGTCAGATTAAGCCAATTTATCTACGATTTCCTCTTGGAACATATGAAGCTGAATCAGGTGACCTTCAAACAATTTGGGGCTAATATGGTTTGTGTTACATGTTATGATTCTATAAAGTTTATTTGGTGTGGAAATCATAGTACAATTTATTTATAAATTGTCATTTCTATTTCAATTCCCAGAATGTACATAATAAGCCTTTAAAAGAGACTTCCTACCTCACTGTCATGGTGGGTTTTTAACGAGAGAATGAGAAGAAAAATGTGGTTTCTGTTTGAAGGGAAGATTCCAAACTTGTGTGTGAAAACCAAAGCTGTTATTACTTTACTCCATCAAGGTAGCTTACTGAGGAAACACCTGGGGGAAAAGCAGCAGATAGTCAAAGGGCAGTTTCCATTTCCAGAAGGTATCAGCTATGTTTTCACAGAAGAATTATTGCCAGGAACATCTGGCATTGTGAATGATTCAGCCATAATTTATCAGCCTGTTTCCTAACAATGTTGTCAGAGTGGCTACAAATGCTGGCACTTTTGCCTTTGAATCTGGGGAAGGTAGCGTTGGGTGCCCTAGAATATGATCCGGTCAATGATATATACTTCAAGAAATGATATATTCCTGAAGCACTGGCAGGGAGAACATTAAATAATACAGAAATGAGGTAAGATGGGAAATAAATGTAGCAAATACTCTGCAATACCAGGAAATCCCCTAATTCCCTAACAAAGAAAATAAGCAGGAAGCACAGGGATTCCTTTTGCAACCAAACCATTATTAACATCTCTTAGGAAACTTGACTGAGACCAAAATGTCTCCAGTTTTATTCTCACAATCATAGGAAAGAGACTCATTACCTGGTCTCTCTATTAAGAAGCCATTTTGAGGGATAAGAAACATTTTTTTTCCCTAAGTAACTAAGTATATTTGGCCATTAAGTACTTTAATGCACATATTACTTGTTGGTTTCAAACACTAATAAAGGCAAAGGGCAGTGTTTACAACTAAGGTCAACACAAAGGATATTAGAACTAGTTCTGATTTAAAATTATACTATATTTAAAAATATATTACCATAGTGTATTTAGTGCTATCTGGTGAGAATAATTGTTTATAATTGCTTTCATTTTGTTATTCATCATCAAATGAGCTTATTAAAAGTCTAATGAGTCAGATGCTCTTTAGAGCTTACAATGCATTATTATATCTTTTAAAATGTTGAACATTTCAATAACCTCTAAGCAGACACAATTGCATCTGTGTTATTCAAGAATATTTTAATTTCAAAAACCTCAACTCAAACTAGCTTAAGGAAACACAGAAAATAATTGGTTCATAGAAAGTTCAAGTGTGGTGGTTGCTTCAGGCATGCAGGGATCCAGACACTTATAGAGATGTAACTTTCCTTATTTTACAATGCTTTCCTGTGTAGGCTGGCTCCATATTAATTCTCAACTGGGTAGGACATATAGCCACTATAGCTTAGCCTATATTACATCTTCCCTCCAAAAGGTAGAGCACTCCTTTTCTCTGACACGTGCATGTGAAATCTCATCGTAAATTTCTAAATAGTCTTGCTATGGTCAAGTTCTCATCTCTAAACCAGTTACTGTAACCAAGGGATGAGGCAAATTGATTGTTCACCCTGGATGCCTATAGTTGGGAGAAGGAATAGTGATAATTAATATTAACATAATGAATGGTGGCTTAGCTCAGTTGGTAGAGCACCTGCTCCACACCTGAGGACCTGGGTTGGATCCCCCAGCACCACAAAAATGGGAGAAGGATGTGGCAACCCTCACAAACCCCTGTGAGGGTTGCTTTGAGTCAGATCTGACTTGACAGCACCTGACAACAATGAGACATAGACTTAAAAACCCCCCAAAATATCACCCCTAGCAGCAGTCACCCAAGGATGTCCTCAGCTATCTGCCGTTCTGCACAGATGTCTGCAGTCACCTGCAGCCTCTTTACTGAACCTGCATGATTTCTGACCTGTGACTCAGAAGTGCAGCTGTTCACAGACCTTCACTGCTGGATCTGCCACTCCCTAATTTCCTTTTTCCTCCACTTCCTAATTTCTATCACAGAAAGTGTATTTTTTTTCTCTCCCTTCATCTTTCCATCCCTCTTTCCTTGCTCCGGCCTAAACCCCACTCCTGCTTGCCTTGGCACTCAGGGTACTCTCCTTTTTTCTAACTCTAAGTAAATTATTATCAAAATTCTCCTTTGGGTCCATTTTAAATTCTCTTATGAACAAGATCAAGAGGCACTCTGCTGCCCAGTGACACTACCATAAGGTTTTGCATTTCCTTGCACTTGTACAGCCATAACTCTTACACAATATGTGCATAATTACCTGTCTGACACATGGTTAGCCTGATGGACCATAAGCTCTAAGACAGTAGCATTTCCTACTATTGTACCCTATACCTAGCTGGTTTTGTCATGCAGTAAGGTATCCATAAATAGGACTAGAACAGTCTGGAGGACACAGCTTTTTGATTACTGACTAGAGTTCATTCAATCACACCATGTGGTTTTACCTAAGTCTAGAAGCAATCCCAAAACAATCAGCCATTGAAAACCTTATGAGGATCTCTATGAGTTGAACCTGACTTGATGGCACCCAACAACAACAAACATCAAAGCCTGAAAACATGAAGACCTAGTTGTCAAGATAAATATACTATCATAGGAAGTACAAGAGTAGCAAAATCAGCCATTTTACCCTGAATATAGAACTCAATCCCAACTCTTTAAAGCCCCTGGGAGACTGTTGATGAGCTTGAGTGCCCCCACGTCACTTCCTGTGTGAAAGAGCAGTGCCCAAAGCCAAGAGAAAGAGGATGGCCATAAACACAAAGTTAGACTTGGTGGAGTATTTGTAATTATAAGAAGTAATCATCAGAAATAATTTATAATTACTCTATGACTGACTTTTAAGTAAATTTAATCTTAGGCAAATGACATAGGACCCAAAAGTCACCATTTTAAACTGACAGTTTAAAAATTAAGGGGTATGGTTAGAAGGAAATCTCTTTCCTCTCCTGTAAAGAACAGCTCTGCAGCCTTAGATTCTCCTTCGCGGTTTCTCTGCTTTCCTACTTTGAAGCTTCTTTCACAGAAAGAAACAGAATTTGGCTATCTTCTTCTCCACCAGTTCATCTCCTTTCTTCCTGTAGATCCCTCCCCCATACATGTCATTTTTAAGTTATTTCCTATTAAATCAGCTACATTTTTTACAAATGTCTTTTTTAGCTGAACTTCAAAAATATCCTGGAATTTTCATAAAAGCATCTTCCTTCTAGCTTTGTTCTCAATTGCAGATGATGCAAACATTTGACAATTCCTCATGGAGATTGACATTAATACCCTCACTTGTTGCATCTTTGCATGACACTTTGCTGTTATCAGTGGGTACCACTTCCCAAACTATACCTGGGGTAGACATTTTTGGTATTCTGTGCCCAACATCTCTTTTCTTTTGGAATCACATGTCATTCCATCTTTTTTATTGTCTTTTCAAAAACAGGCTTTATTGAAAAGTAATTACACCAAAAACTTTTTACCAATTTTAACAGTATAATTCTAAGAGTTTTTACAAATGTATAGAATTGTGTATCTACCACCAACATCCTAATATTGAACATTTCCATCATCTGAAATATTCCTTCAAGGCTCTTTTGTAGTCAGTTTCCTCCTCCCATCTCTGGCAATCATTTGTCTTCTTTTTGCCCCTCTAGTTTTGCCTTTTTCAGAATTTTATATAAAAGAATTCATAGAGTATGTAGGATTTTTGAAGAGGTGTCCATTTTCTTTCACTTGCCATAATCTTTTTTGAGATTCACCTGTGTTGTCGTATGTATTAATATTTCTTTATTTTCACATGTTTTTCTTCTTCATTTCTTTTTTCTTTTTCATTAGCATGTACTAATTGTACAAAATAATAGGTTTCATTATGACATTTTAACACATATGCATAATGTGCTATAATCATATGCATCCCCATTACTCTCTCTCTTTTCCTTGCAGCCCTCCAGCTGGTCTCCTTCCACTTTCCAAATAGTTTCCTTTCTATTTTCATGTCTGTTTTTTCAATCAATATTCTGCATTTGAGAGAAAACATATGATGTTTATCTTTTTGAGTCTAGCTATTTTGTTTAATATGCTGGTTTCCAGTTCCATCCATTTTCCTGCAAATGACATAATTTTGTTCTTGTTTATGGCTGAATAATACTCTGTTGTGTGTGTGTATATGTATGTATAGGTATGTATATATATGTGTGTGTGTGTGTATGTGTGTGCATATATATATGTGTGTGTATATATATATGCATATATATATATATATATATATATATATATATATATATATATTCACATTTTCTTTATCCAGCCCTCTGTTGAAGGGCATCTACACTGATTCCATATCTTAGCTATTGTGAATAGCACCACAATAAATATGGATTTCACATGATTTTAATAACCTTGATTTTACAAGACTTCATGACTAAAATGCTCATTGATTGATCCAAGGATGACTCTCTGTCCCAGGCTGAGCTCAACCAAAAAGAGCTTCAGTACAGTATTTCTGATACCTAACGTTATGCAATGGAGAAGTCAAAAATTGAAGGCAGCTCTATATTTTCATGGGGAGAAATCAAATCTGAAGTGAAAGAATAGATATAAGAGACAGAAAGTATCTGGGAAATATGTGAATTTTAATGCCTGGTCTTTTTAAAGACCACCTAAATTTGTGTGATTCCTCTGGTTTAATATTTATTTGGATTCCACCAATCAAGAAAGCAGAAGTAAGTGGGAGTTGGATTCTTTTGTCACTGAGAACTCCACTAAGACTGATGATTACTGGAGTATTTTTGCTTCTAGTAGATAAATGGTAAGTCAGACTTTGAAGACAGAGGCTATAACTTATTCATGTTTGTAATCCTATCATTTGGCCAGAGGCCCCCAATACGTCTGTTAAAATGGTTAGCTAATCTGTATCAAGCCATTCATGGTCACTCCTCTTTGTCGAGGATATACTAATGCATAACATTGGATTTTGTGTTAGGGAGATGCCATGTCTGTCCTCACAAACGTCTCCAATCTTATCTCATAGTAATCTCCTTCTTGTCCAGCCACACTGGCTACTATGATCTATGTATCTTGCAGAGGCTGGACTATTATTCCTTTCAGCCTCTTAACTTCAGAAATCAGCTCACTCCTTCATTAGCCTCCATGGTTGGTTAAATCTCCCATATAGAGACTCTCAGAGGACAGTGCACCTGGCATCTTTGAGTAGCATTGACTATATGCAATTTCTGACTTCTTAGTAGTTTAGAAGTTAATAGAGTATAAGAAGCCTATATATTTTCACAAACCATTATGTATAGCTCCAAAGGTCAATAAAATGCTTGAAACAGTAGAAGTTCAACATATGTTGCTGAATGTATACAAAAGGCTGAGTACTGCCTTAAGTAACTTATAACCGAGTTATTAAGGCACACTGCATATATTTTTGAAATGTCAGCATTCAGTCTTCTGTATTTATTTGCTAACTATGGAAACTATAGATGAGTCATGAGCATACTTAAGGAAGTTTTCATAAAGGAGACGGTACAAGAATGAAATATTATTTAAAGATTATCAACAAGTGTATTAATCCTGTCTTGTAGTAATAAATGCCCCTATTATCTCAGTGCTTCATAACGGCAAGATTTATTTTTTGTTCATATTACAAGACTATGATGTAGCAGTAGCTCTAATGAGCTAATACAGCTTGCTTGGTTCAGCTCAATTCAGCTTCATTTGTTTTCTCAATCTGAAATGCAGACAAAAGGAGTAACTACTACATAGAATATTGAATATACCAAGGACCACCAAAAGAACCAAAAGATCTGTCCTAGAAGTGCAACCAGAGTGCTCCTTGGAAGCAAGGATGGCTAGACTGTGCCTTACATATTTTGGACATGTAGTCAGGAGAGACTAATCCCTGGAAAATGACATCATGTTTGAGAGCGTGGCAGGTCAATGAAAACAGGAAAAAACCCCACTAGATGGATTGACACAGTGTCTGCAACAATGGGCTTAAACATAAATAAGATTGTGTGCCTGATACAGAATCAGGGAATGTTTTGTTCTGCTGTGCACAGGGTCACTGTGAGTCACACCTGACTCAACGACACCTAACAACGGCTACATGGAATGGAAACATATACAGTGAAAAAGACTACATCCATCAAGTAAATGATCATACCCATCATCCGCTGAGGTTACCTTCTTGTTTTGGCTTGTTTTGTTTTTGTTTTATGGTAAGCACAATTAAGACAGACACTCTATTTTAATGGTAGAGCTACATTATGCATGCACATTCTTCTCAACTCCATTAGCAAAACCAAGTCATGTGGCCCACGTCAGAGTCAATGGGGAAAGCAGCATACCTCACCATGAGAAAGGTCACGGGAAAGGAAATTGTGACAATAGTAAGAACAAAAGAACAGATGTAAGAATGCTGCTGCAGACAAATGTTTGGGGAATTTCATTTTACTAACTTTGCATTTCATTATTTATTTATTTATTTAATTTTTTGCAGTATTTTAAGGTTGAACCTAAGGTCTCACATATGCTTTGCAAGTGCTTTATTACTGGACTGCACCCCTGCCCTATTTTATATTTATGTTTTTATCTATGTCTTTATCTTGAGACAGGGTCTCAGTTACACAGGCTGTCTCTGGCCTGGATCTTACAATCTTCCTGCTTCCACCTCCCAAATCTCTGGGATTATAGGTATGTACCACCACATTTGGCTTAAGCTTTCTATTTTAGAATAATTTTAAATTTATAAAAAATTTATGAAGACAGTATAGAGAATTGCCATATACACAAATCCAGTTTCCTCTATTGTTAACATCTTACCATATGGCTACTGGGAACAGTGTCATGATGAACGTGGGAGAGGAGATGTTTCTTTTACATACTTATTTGATATCCTTTGGCTATATGCCCATAAAATGAAATGCTAAATCATGTGGTAGTTCTAGTTACAGTGTTTGGAGTAATATTCACTGCTTTTCATAATGGCTGTGCCAATGTACATTCCCACCAATTGTATAAGAGTTTCCTTTTCTTCACATTTTTTCCCTTTATTGATAAGTGTTGGTGGGGTACAGATTAATAAGGCATTTACTATTTCCACTGTGCAATTATTACATTGCTTTTGGTTATACCTTCATTAATTTACAAAGTTTATGGAACCTTTGATTAATATGTGCAAAAATTCACATGGAATTATGGGTTGTATTCCCCTATTTTTTCCCATGTATTCATAAAGTTGCATCATTTACACTGAGGTTATCCTCTGTCCCTTTATCCATTTACATTATTTCCCCTCCCCTTCCTGCCTTTCACAGCCTTTGCTTCCCCCTGCTAGTCCTCTCCCCACTTCTTTCTACACTGCTTATATTTTCCCTTCTTAGTTATGTCTCAATCCCTGGAGAAGGACATCATGTTTGATAGAGTGGCAGGCCAATGAAAAAAAGGAAGGCCTTCAATGAGATGGAATGACACAGTGACTGCAACAATGGGCTTAACATAAAAAAGATTGTATGCCTAGCACAAAGTTAGGGAGTGTTTTGTTCTGTTGTGCACAGGGAGCCTAATAACAACAACAATAATGTTAATTTCACAAAACGGGCTTCTTTGTGACATATTCACATGTGTATATTATGTAGTTTGATCATATTCACCCTCATTACCCACCTTTCCCCTCCCTCCCATTGGTCTTCTTCTTCCCAAATAGTTCCCTTTCTACTTTCATGCCTTTTGGTTTTTTATTATGCATATGATAAGAAACACATGATATATGTGTTTTTGAGCCTGGCTTACTTTCCTTAATATGATGATCTCCAATTTTATCTACATTTTTTGCAAATGGCATGGTTTTATTCTTTATGACTGAATAATATAACAAAGAAGATGCTGAGAAAGAAATCAAGAAAACAATATCATTCACAATTGCTTAAAAAAAGAGGAACCAACCAAACCAAGGAGCCTAAAAAAAACCTCATAGTGAAAACTGTAAAACACTAATGAAAAAAAAACTGAAGATATAAAAAGATGGAAAAGCTTTCTACTTTTGTGGACCAGTAGAATTAATATTGTTAAAATGTCTGAATTACCAAAAGCGATCTATAGATTCAACACCGTCTCCGTCATAATTCCACTGATATTCTTCACAGGAATTGAAAAAAAATCCTTAAATTCATATGGAAGTACAAAGACTTTGAATAGTCAAAGAAATAATGAGTAAAAAGCATAATGCTGGAGGTATCATAATACCTGATTTCAAATCACACTACAGAGCCATTGTAACAAAACAGCATGTTACTGGCACAAAACCAGCCATGTAGACCGTTGGAGTAAAATAGAACCAGAAATAAACTCATGTAGGTACAGCCATCTGATCATTGAAAAGGGAGCAAAGACAGCCTCTTTAACAAATGATGTTAGAAAAACTGGATATGTACATGTTGAAACTGATCTCCATCTCTCACCTTGTACAAAATGAATCAAAATGGATGAAAGACTTAACACTTTTAAACTACTAGAGGTAAATGTAGGAAAACACTTCAATATAGGCATATACAAGGACTTTCTGAATAGGACTCCAATAGCCAAGGAAATAATAGCAAGTATTGACAAATTGGATTGCATCAAATTAAAACCTTCTATACAGCAATGAGAACAATTATGAGAGGGAAGAGACAGCCTACAGAATGAGAGAAAATCTTTGCTGGCTACCTATCTGATAGAGTATTAATACTGAAAATATACAAAGAAAAAAAGCATTTAAAAAATCCCAAATAATCCAATAAGTAAACGGGAAAATGAGCTGAACAAATGGTTCTCAAAAGAAGAAATACCAATAGCCGGTAAATACATGAAAAAAAAATGTTCATGACCTGACATGGTGGCACTTGTCTGTAATCCCAGTGACTCGGAGGCAGAGGCAGGAGGATTGTAAGTTCAAGACCAGAGGCAGCCTGCATAAATTAGAGAGACTGTCTGAAAATAAAAGCTGAGATTGAAACGCAGTGGTAGAGCATTTACAAAGGATGGATGAAACCTTGGTTCAATGCCCCAGTGCTGTTAAAAAAAAATTTAAAAAGTAAAAAGGTCAACATCTTTAGTCATAAGAGAAACAAATCTTTTATCTTTTTGATAGAAGCCATGCTAAAAGATATTGAATTATATCTCATTGTGGTCTTAATTTGCTTTTCATCAATAATTAGTGATGGTGAGCACCTTATCATTTACCTGTTAGTCAAAATGTCTATTCAGGTCTTTTGCCCTCTTTGAAATTACTTTTGTTGTTTGTAGTGGTGGTATTTTGCTATTGAGTTGTCAGTTCTGTATATTTTGTATGTTCTTGTTATTGGGTGCCGTCAAGTCGGTATCCAACTCATAGCAACCCTCCTAGGGGTTTCAATGGCTGACTGTTTCGGGATTGCCTTAGGAGTGGATTGCCTGGTCCTTCTCCCATTTTTGCGGTGCTGGGAATTGAACTCGGGACCTCAGAGACTGCAGCGCAGTGCTCTGCCAACTGAGCTAAATCCCAGCCCTTTAAATACTATAGCCTTGTAATATAATCTAAATTGTAATATAATCTAAATATAAATCTAAATTATAATCTAAATAAATCTAAATATAATCTAAATTAATGATGTGTGATATTTCAAACTTTTTCTTCTTTTTCAAGGAGGATTTTTCTATTTTGGGTCTTTTGTGGTTTCATACAAATGTTAGGATTATTTTTTCAACAGTATATGACCTTTGAAAGGCTACTGAATGCTATCTAGGTGGATAGGGAGAACTTAACCAGACATTATTTTTAAAAAGCAGGTATTTTTATTTCATCTGGTGATGTTGGCTTAGCTACTGACCATGGAAACCAATTGCTCCTGCTAGATTGGTATGGACAGGAGCAGAGAGAAAAAGGAAAATGCTTCTCTCCTCCTCTTGTCTTCGTGTCTTTCCCTAGTGCTGAAAAATGAATCTCTGATATGTGTTTTGTAGAGTCCCCACCAAGCAGCTCAGAGCTGAATCTGGAAGTGTAAATTTGGGGTGGAGGCCACAGCCACGTCACCAGGGCAACTCCCTCCTGAAGCCCCTACCCCTCCATCTGGGCATGCTCCCCAGAAGCCATCCGGGGACCTCCCTTGCTCTTTCATGCCAGATGTCTTGTTTCTTGTGTCACCTATCTTCCTCTCCTCTTTCTTTGCTTTGTCCCCTCCCCCCCTTTTTTTTGCTGAAAAATATCTTTCTATAATTCAGGAGACTCTGTTAAGAACCAGATTGTTTGTTGTTGGTGGGTGCAGTCTAGTCCAACTCACAACGACCCTGCATACAACAAATGAAACACTACTGTTGTGCTTTTCTGCTATTCATGGGGTTTTCAATGGCTGATTGCTTTTTGAGAGTTGCCCGAGTCCTTTTCCCAACCCTACAGCACCTGGTGTTCCCTGGCAGTCTCTCAACCAAGTTCTAACCAGATCCCGCCCTGCTTAGCTTCTGAGATCTAACAGGATTGGACACCGCAGTGGTATGGCTGCAGGCTAAGAACCAGCTATTATTACTAAAATACCATTCTCCAAAGTTGCCTTTCTTCTGTGAGTTCAAATGACATCATGCAGCTCTTGGAATGAAAATGTCTTTTAGAAATCCCTACAGCTTCTTTTACATTCACATACTCTCCCATAACTTACAATGAGAAAAAGATCTCTGAAAGAACAAAGCAAAATACTTGCCTCCAAATGTCCAAATAATTGGCATATAAGAAAGTCATTAAAAATAGTATGTATTGCACCAGAGAGCTGAACTAGAACTGATGGATGAAGTTATAAGGTCAAATTTGGCTTAACATAAAGAAAATCATTTAAACAATCAACACACTCATTGAAGAAATAATTATCATTTTTGGTAGGTGCCATAGAGTTGGGTCTGAAGCATAGCAACCCTATATACAACAGAACAAAATAATCCCCAACACTGTGCCATGCCCCTCTTTTCTGCTATTCATAGGGTTTTGACGACTGATCATTTAGGGATTATTTTGTGAGTGGACTGCCAAGTCCTTCTCCCATTTTGTGCAGCCCTGGGGATCTAGCCCAGGGACTCAGAGAGTACAGAGCAAGTACTCTACCAATAGAGCTAAATCCCAGACACTAAGTAATTTTTAAACAACTATTACTTGCAAACCATTCTTCTCAAACTAGATATATAACATTGAGCAAGATGGAAGAGTTCCCTTTCCTTATAGATTTTACATTTCTGAAGGAAAAACAAAATAAACTACAGGAAGATTGTTTCTGAGACTGCTAAACTCACTGAAGAAAATAAATAGGCTTATATAATGAAAAAACTGGTGGAGAGAGTACAGAGGCCATTAGATAAGTGAAAATACCTAAAACTAACAAGAGCCACCTAATCAGGGAGTGAGCACTCAGCCACCTTACATCTCCACACTGGACAATATTAACATTAACTGACAACTTTACACCTTCCCAGCATTCTCCTAAGTTCTTTACAGGTCATTTCATTCTGGAAAAAAAAAAAAACAGAAAAAGAAAAAGAAAATAAAAACAAAAACAAGGCATCAACAACTTAAAAACTATTTTGTGGATAAACTGTTATCCTATTTTAAATAAGGAGGAATAAAGGGACAAAAAATTAATGAACTTGTCTAAGATTACCACCTAGGAAGCAACAGAGCCAACTTTGAACTCAGTTACGTTTCAGAGCAATTGCTGTTAACCATAATGTTCACTAGGATGACCAGCAGATGTGTTGAACATAACCCAGATACTGCTCGTTCACTCAACACTCAACTTTGCTGTCCAGTGCATAATTCAGGTCAGCAGCATTGCAAGGAACAGAAATAAAACCCCCAAAAAGCAGCCAAAAGTCTCACCATTCACTGAGGTCACAGTGGGATCTGTAAGGGTTCTCACTGGTTATGTTCTCTGGGAAGCAGGTGCTGAAACAGAGTTTTAAGAGGAGAGTTTTATAAAGGCTACCTATCACCTGTGTGAAGAAAAGGGAGCCAGCACACGTAAACAAAACAACTAACTGGTAAGCACTAGATTAAAGCCTGAGAGGCAGACTATAATTCTCTAGAGAGAAAAAAATCATGTGAAGAAATGGAATATTTTTCTTCTTTTGGTTTTTATCTTTATTTAAGAAATAAAATTTTAATAAAAACCTTAGTTTGCTTTATGTTATATTTGACTTGCTACAATTTTAATTTCTTTGACTGTACATATTGACATTTCATTCATTTAAGCACAAGGAAGCAACACTAAATTTTATAGCCATATTTTCCTTTAGTGAGGATAAGTTTGAAAGAAGCACTGCTTCAAATTCAGAAAGATGAAAGCCAATGCTAAAATTGCCAGTCAAAACAGAAATTGATGCACATTGGTGGGAAAATCTTAACCCCTTCCAAATTAAAACAGGAATGTAATATTCTTAATTGCTTCAGGAAGAATTGGAATTTGTAACTAATATTTCTGTAATGGTCTTCATTTTATTGTGAACTAATTCTACCCAAATGCAGATGCTGAGAGTGGAATGAGAATTCCCTTCCACCACTGTTAGTCAAGGACACCATTCACTATTTTCAGACCTCAGGACTCTCCTGGGAAGCTCATAGGAGCGACCACAGTACAGCGAGTTCAAATATTCTGAGAAAATCCCATGACACAGCTAGGTAGCATTGCTGCTCGAAGGTCCTCATGCATGGAACACGCGATGGGCTTCCACCAGTGCTGGGAATGACTAACTTGCAACTTCCGCAAGGGTAATGCCTGTTACCTCTGTAAATGGTCACAGTCAAACTGAATACTAGAAGTTCTTCTAGTGTTACGAAGCTTCCTGACATTGGTAACTGATACGTACTTGGCAGTCCACAAATGATAATTCTGCGTTTCTCCTTATGCAGTGCTCCCCGTAGGTCTTTTCCTTTTGGGCCCTCATGATTTCCTCTGCAGTAACTTTCTAATCAGATCTCTTCCCTTTTTCATTCATCTTTCAGCTTGAGAATTTCATCTGTCCTCCTCCAGGAATGGGGCTATTATGAGATTTATTATAAGACAAAGAGTTAAGCAAAAAAAAATTTCCCATTATTAAGAATTTGGTTCTAACAAAAATGTTTTGCATGTTAGCTATCTGCACCTGAGATTCATTTCACTCAGATTGGTCTCCTATTCACATGTTATATGGGCTCATACTTTTGCTAAGTAGTAATGGGGGAATGTGCAGAATGAGTAAAAAACTTGAAAGAAACTGGTTTGCTATTAACATTTTAAGTTATTGAGGTACAAACATAAATGTTATTTTAATTGGGTGGGATAAAGATACTAAAATTGGGAAGGGCTGGGGTTCAGCTCAGTTGGTAGAGCACAGCTCCTCAATTTCTGAGGACCCAGCTCCACAAAAATGGGAGGAAAACATGGCAATTCACACCTGAAACAATTCCAAAACAAGCAGCCATTGAAAACCCTATGAGGGTCTCCATGAGTCGGATCTGACTCAATGGCACCGAACACCACCACCACCACAACTGGGAAGGAAGCATCCTCTCCACTCTTCCATGAAAGAAAGCAGTCTAATTTCAGGTCACTGAATTTAAGGAATGTTGTTGTTGTTAGGTGCCGTCGAGTCAGTATCCAACTCATAGCGACCCTCATAGGGTTTTCAATGGCTGACTGTCTCGGGATTGCCTTGGGAGTGGATTGCCAGGCCCTTCTCCCATTTTTGCGGTGCTGGGAATTGAACTCAGGTCCTCAGAGACTGCAGTGCAGTGCTCTACCAACTGAGCTAAATCCTAGCCCTTAAGGAATGTAGTGACCATCAATTCTGTACCTCTGGGACTCCCTCATAACAGTAGTATGGGTTCTCAGTGGTGAAGACCCATTACACCCAGCAAATCCTTGGAGCACCAGGAATTGAGAGTCAGGGGAGAAAATGTTATAGGTACAATGGAGGCAACTGATGAGATTTATTTATGGATTTTAGTTTAGTTTTTTTTTTTTTTTTTTTTTTGAAACAGGGTATTGCTCTGTAGCCCAAGCTGGGCTTAAACCCATGATCCTCCTGCCTCCTGCCTAAAAGCTTGGATTATAGGCCATGTCATATGTACAGGTTATTCATGGCATTTTGTAACAGAATATTTGCAGGAACATTATCAGGAAATGGATTGATAGCAAGTGAAAGCAGGGGTAAAACAGAGATCTCAGACAGGTAACTAGGAGAGGAACAGAAGATAATTTAATCTACAAATTGTGGATGAACTGACACATTAAAAACAAATGAAGCAGAAGTGGGTATTCAATCACAGTGTAAATCTGGCCAAAATAGTTTTATTAAGAGGCAGAGTGGGATTAAGAATGTAGGTCTGAATTGAATTGCTTATGCTTGACTGCCTATTGAAATATATCTTCTGCAGAATGGTCTAGCCAAAAGTACGATGAAACAAGAGATGAAAATTTTAGTCTGCTGGGATGTACTGCCAACAGGAAGAAAGAGAGGTACTTTTAGGACATTATCATGATGACTCGGTCCTGACTGTGTTTTGACACTGAAAACACAAAGGCACTGACTCTGTCCATGAAAATGCACCTTTTATAGAAGTATACCCCAGGATTTCAGAAGGCTAAAACCCCAATTCTCCAGAAACTGTGCACACACTAAAAAATAGCTATTGTGAAATGTACTGTGTTCAAAGGGCAAAGATGTATTCATGCATCATAGGAAGCTAAGAGCTGGGGATATAAATGCAGACTTTGACTTGAGGTCTGAGATTGCTACCTCCTAACTATATGCAAAGGGGTATCAATGACACACGCATTACTAAATCTCCCCTTTGCTGACTCCAAGCCCACTATCAATTCCAGGGCTAGCCCAGGGTTCCTAGGTAAAAATATTACTCTGCTTAGTACTTCTAATTTTTGCAGAATAAACAGCAGCAAAAGTAGGTAAAAAACAATACCAGCAAAAACCAAATGTAATAAAACCTAGTGCTGAACTGCAACACTCTTGGGGAAAACATAAATATCTAATAAAGTTGTACTAAAGAAAAAGAAGCTCTTGAAGAGCTAATGAGAAGAAACATTCCAAAGAGAATTGAAAGGGACTCTTTCCATCAAAAACAAACAAAAAAATTTACAGAGACAGAGAGGAAAAGAGGTTACAGCTACGAGAAAAAGAGAATCAGTTATCACGTTTTCTTATGATGCTTGAGAGTGTTTTGCTTATGGATGGCATATTTTGAGAGCACATAAGGTCACTGGGAAACAGCAGAAGTCTACCTAGTAGCCAGTAAATTCCTGGAAGGCAAAGGTACAGAGATCATAGAATGAACACCAATGAGATCGGGAGGAAGCAGTTCACTCACCCTGAGTAACAGGAAGATGGCTTCAGCAACTTTAACACAGGGGGGCAAAAATCATGTCTTCTGCAGAGCTTCCCTCTGTCCGACCACTCACAAACAAGTTAACTCACCCACAGAGCCAGCAACACCCCAGCAAGCGTGAAGAAATGGGAGGAAAATTGAGAGAAGCTATGGATCATCTTTCCAAACAATCCCCAAGTTAATCACATAATTTGTGTTTTGTTGAAGCATTCCAGTCTTCCTGTGTTCCAGCTATGCTTGATACATGCATCGCATAAGAATACTGCCTGTTGTATGTAGTATGCATGCACTACTAAACCACCAACTAAAGTAAGGTCACTTACAATGTTTGTAATCTGCAACCTTTAAATTCATAAAGTGAGAGATAGAAGTTTCATGCAGAATTAAATAGTCTCTCTGCACACTTCAGAAATCTGTGACAAGGAGCTGATATTTTATCAAAATTACTAGATAAAATAAATGTCATTTGGTATTTATATGTGCTAAGCAAAGAAAGGTATTAGTGAGATGCCATGAGTTGAGTTCTCTGGTAAGCAGATGTGGAAAGTAGTTCGGCTCGCAAGATATATTCTAAGGAGTGCTCCCTCCCCTGATACATGTTTGAGGAGATCCATATGTTTAACTTGATTTAAGCATTATATAATATGCACATGTATCAAACCATTACATGTTATCCCTTTGATATGTATAATTTTCATGTTTTGTTTACATGTCAGTAAGAAAAGAAAACATCAAAAAGGAAAATTCCCCGTAGGGTCCACCTGTTGAAGGAAGGGAAAGGGGAAAGGAAGCAAGATACAGCAGGGAGAAGTTGATCTGCAAGATCAACTCGACAGTGGCCTCAGTTGACCATATGGGGAGCTCTGTAGCTAACAAGGCCCTTCACTATTGTCCCAATGTGACCCAGCGTGGCAAGTCCTCTGTACCTTGACGTGCCTCTGTCATTTAAGGTGGGCCACCATGAGAAGAGTATAGGCTTGGCTGAGGAAGTGATGTACTTGGGGCAATCAACTATGCAGAGCATGATCACACTCTCCAGTCAAGGGGATCAAGTCTTCTGTTGATGGAGAACCTAGGAAAAACATCAGACGCTCTGCCCCTGACATGCCTCTGTGTCCAAGACTACTGGAGAAAATATGGAGAAGATGGATGAGTAACATAAATTTAAGATCTAGTTCTCTCTCAAGTCAAAGAGTAAAAGAGACCAAGTAAGTAACACACACTTTTGAGAGGAAGTAAAGCGTATGTTATGGCATTGGTTCTGACACTTCTAAATTGTGTATGGCTCTTTTGTGACTTTAATTTTTATTGGGAAGTTACAGGTAACAAGTGTGTTAGTTTTCTATGCCTGCTGTAGCAAATTATTACAAATTCAGCAACTAAAAACCACACAGATTTATTACCTCACGGTTCAGTTATACACGTCAAACATCTTCATAGGTTTCCATTTGGGGTTCCACAGACTGAAATCAAGGTGTCACCAGGAATGTTTTTCTTGCTGGAGGCTCAAGGGGAAGATCCAGTCCTTGCTCATTGTTGTTGCTTTATCACATTTAAAAATAACTCAGTATAAATAAAAGCACATTATATAAAATAATTTCTTAATAAAAGTACAAATTCTCAACATTACATTTTACTCTGGAGTTATAATGCTGCAATCTTGTGAAAGGAATAAAAGATTTCTAAACAAAAGAAGTTAAGTGACGTGTTGATAGTTTGAAGAAGTGGATATATATGGCACACATAGAAGGATAATTAAGGAGACAATATCCATTCTGTGGAGAAAGACATTAGTAGAGGGCATCTAACAACAATTATGTTATATCTGACTCTGAACTGGGATTACAAAATTACGCTTAAACACAGCTGTATCTAATGTCCTAAGGATTAACAGCATTTTAATTTAATAATGGAATTCAAACTCAGGAAATGAAGAAAGTGTCCAGCTTCATCATCCAATCAGTGGTCTGAACAGAATGAAAACTATCACTACTGCCTCCAAGCCAAAAAAAGTCTGAAACTGGCCATTTCTTCAAGTTTACTTTCTCTGAGCAAATAATTTTTCTGAATTAGAATAAGATTGGAGTCGGATCTGTAGTTAAATACTGATATCTCCTTTTACTAGCTATATAACTGTGAGAAAGGCTATAAACTCTTTGAATCTCAATATGCCATTGGGGACATGGAATTAGTAAAAGAGTGATGTTATAACTACTCTGTGCTATTCAGAGTGTGATGTAGATAAGATACAACAAATTAGTTAATGTGGAAATTACATTAAACTATGTTTATAATGATTCAATATATTATTGGGACACAAATGTAAGAATATTAATAGACAAATGATATTTACTGAATTAATTGGCTTCACATTAGTATATAAATACTGTGAACGAAACCAAATCAAAAGCAAACAAAGTAAAATTTCACCTTCAAGGATAATATGGCCTATGTGTGAAAACATACGGATAAGAACAGTTAACATTCTTACACTAATGCTAGAGTTCATGCAAATCTCTAAAACTCCCTGGGGTTCAGTTTCTTCAGCTGTGAAGAGTGAATGTTGGATTGCTGTTCCCTATGTTTTCTTGAAGCCATAAAATAAGTATGATTTGAGGGGATGATTCAGAACAAAGCTGATGTTTGAAAGTGAGATTTGTCATTGATTTTAAACAGTTGATTGTGTATCTTGCTTAACTGAAAAACACACGAATCAAAAAGAATAACAGTGTCTTCAAATCATATTAGTTTTTCAGAACAGTGGGTAGAACCATTGGCTAAATGTGGTTCAGATGAATAACAGTCAATAGTGACCTGGAAGTTTAAGAAAACCGTGACAATCAGATCTCATGTTGCTAACCTACTATAACTTTCTTTTAAAATATAAAATGCCTTAAGACATTCAGCAGGACTACTAGATTTTCATTAAGAATCTCAACCTGGGTGTCTATGCCCTCATAAACCCATAATATGGGCAACTGTACTTTGCACAGTGCCATGTGATGCTGTTTTCAGTAAGCAGAGCACTAAAATTTTGCAAGTAGCCTCAGTTCTAGGCTGTCAGGCAAAACAAGGCAGAAGTGCTAAATTTCAAGGGTCTGGAGCCCTACATTATTCCAATCAGGCTGTAAGAAAAAAATAGTCTGTTAACTTGTTTAGTGCTTTACCTATATTATCTCATGTCATCCTGCCACGTGGATAGAGCAGGTAGATAAGTATGGAGGAAACATGACAAAACAAAACAAAACAAAAATCAGATGTATGTGAATAATAAGCAAATGCTTGAGCTAAAACTGGAGGTTTTATCTTCTAACCATAGTCCAGTCTTTCGTTTTTTCACTGCTTCAGACTTGTCAGCCATAATGATGGCAATTATTGACAGAGCACTTTCTGTGTGTCAAGCATCATGCTGGGCTCTTTCCACACTCAGTTTCATTTTCTCAGGTTTTTTTTCCTCTGCCTTCCCCCTTGTCAGAGAGAAGGAATTGTTATTTGCATTTAACAGACAAGGAATCTGAAGCTTGACAGAAGCAAACCTTCTCTTCAAGGTCACTTGGCCTCCACGGGGTAGACCCCTCCCACAGCCGCATCTGCCTGACTTCAGCCTCTCCCACCCTCCCTCCTAAGCAGCTTATGGATCTCTGAAGGTTGCCATTTCAGGCGCTTCCCCTGCAAGGAGCTTTTTTTGGACCACAAAGCAGTTTAGCAGAAATAGCAAAGCAGTCCAATAAAAGACATTGCACTATTGACTTTTTAAACATCCCTAGCATCTAAGATTGGAAAGGATATCATTTTATATAACCTATACATGCTGAGTTTAAATTCCATACCCAGGGTTTGGGAATGAAGCTCTCTTATCAGGCAGTTTTCTCCAATTTCTACTTAACGAAACACACTTAATAACTATACATGTGACATCTCCCCTTATGCAATATATACATAATAAAAAAGCAAATAAATATGTTTGTGTGTATATATGCCTTAGGGCTTCTTATTTCATGTTCTCAGAAGAATTTTTTCTCCTGGACAATGACAATTATGATTCTGAAGCATTCATACAATTCAGACTTTTCAAATACATTCTCATGCAGTTTGGGTGTGTGTATGTGTTCCTTCCTCCATCATTCTATATAATAAAAACTCCGTTTGGCTGCGAAGCACACACATAGCCTTGAGGAACTCACTAAGAGAGGTGAGAAATTGTATATATGTCTTCAAAAACTAACATACAAATGAAGAGTAACATTGTGTCCCTGACTGTACACAATGTATAACTTACATAAATTCACTAGATCTAAAGTTCCCTAAGAAATACCTGAGCCGCCTCTTGAATAGAACCAAAATAGACAGAGAGGAAAGTGGTAAGGAGGATATTCTGCCAATTTTAGAGAAATCAGTAGATTAATGTTAATTGTCTCATCTCCCAGCAAATCATCCCTCCCACTCACTGAGAAGCACAGACTATCTGCAGTCCTCCTGTTAAAGATGCAGTTTTGTGCCTCTTTTCCTTTGCCTCTGCTGCCCCCTCTCCCTGCCACAGTCTCTCAGCCTCCCATGCAAACCCTCCTGACTTTCTCTGAAAGTCAGTCAAGGGTAAGTGGGTAATGTCCTTTCAGAGCCTCGCTAGCCTTCCAGTCGCCTCCTGCTGTGCACGGCACAGGACTCCTAGCAGCATCCTCGCTCTGCCATGTAAACGCCTGCTCATGCTGTCTCTATACCACACTAGGTGCTATTAGTTATCTAAATTCCAGAACATCAGCAATGTGGAACACTTAGAATGCTCAATATATGTTCCAGTAATGAATACATTCTCTATATTAAAAAACCTGTTACTTAGTCTGTATAATTTCAGTGTTAGGGTAATGGCTCTAGGTTGTTAGAGGTTCCTTCGAATGAAGGTTTTTCTTTAAAAAAAAAAAAAAGTGTTTACTCTGGGACTTCATCCTGGATAAAATATTACAAAGGAAGTGGCTGAGAATGTGAGAACCCACACCATGGATGGGATTATATGCAAGGTAAAGAGCAAACTGAAGCACACATATACACAGAAAGAGATAAATGAGGCATTCATATAACAGCAGTGTCTGTGTCTACCAGGAGTGGGCTATGATTGCAGACCTCTGTGGAGCAGCATGAATAAAAGATGAAGCTGTGTATATTTTAGGTAGCTGGATGGGTGGGAAGCACAGAGAATTGGCTTTAAAAATGGGAGAATATTCAGATTAGATATTCAGAAATTTCTAATATAAATAATTCATTTTTCCCTGAGAGTGAAACCCCCAATAAAGATAGCTTCCAAAGTATATTTACATGACAGCTGGAAGAAATCTTGTTCAGTTCTAGTCATACTGGGTGGCACAGTCCTGTAATCCTCACAATTTGGGAGGCAGAGGCAGCAGGAGACCAAGTTGAAGGCCAAAGGCAGCCTTCATAACTTAGCTTATTTTAGCAAGACCCTATCTGGAAACTAAAAATAAAAAATGGTCTAGTGGTGTGGCTCAGTGGTAGAGTACTTGCAAAGGTATGTGTGAGGTCCTGGGTTCATACATAAAAAAAGATTTTGTGTAATTTTTCATTTTTCTGTACTGGGATGGGGGAAGGGGTTGAAGCCAGGGCCTTGTACATACTTTGCAAGCACTTTCCCACTCAGCTGCACCCTCAGTCCAGTTTTTATTTTGAGTCAGGATCTCACTAAACTAGGCAGGCTGCCTCTGGCCTACAACTTCTGATCCTCCTGCCTCCGCCTCCTGAGCCACTGGGATTACAGGCATGTGCTGCCATGCCTGGCCCATTTTGTGCAATTTTGTAAGAATAAAAATGAAGCATTCTTTAAATGAAAAAAGTTATTTTGCACAATGTATCAACACGTATCTGGAGACTGTATAGAAGTGAGAAAGAACATACAGGTTTTCTGGCTTCAGGGTAGCTCACAATCTGTTACAATTTGTGTTTAGAATAAGACAAAGGGTACAATAGGGTCCAGAGGATTCTCCCTTGAGCTGACTTTCCCAGTCAGCATTGCTGGTGACCCACACCTGGTGACTTTTACCAGCTAGCATGAGGAGTTGCTAGACCTAGAGTGGTTAAGAGATGGAAGGGTGGTGTGTGTGTTGGTGGAGTGTGTGTGTGTGTGTGTGTGTGTGTGTGTGTGTCTTTGCTTTTATCTTCCTTAATTATAGTTAAGAAATCCTTTTAGAGTCCAGAAAGTTGAAGAAACTTACCATATAGTTCAAGAACTAGAAAGTAGCAGAATTGGAGTTAAAATGTGGGATACCCAATTCCCAGTCCAGTGCAATTTCTCGTACACTAAGCTATGTCTAAGTCCATTCTAAAACAAAATATTAAAGCTTCTAGGTTTAACATTTAGAAGTGTCTACAAGGAAATACGTTTTGCTCCCTGTTACAAGGTCAAGTCTTTGTTTCCTCTGTTTACAGAAAGAACAATACAGACATGGTCTCCTACTGACATCTGGTGTCTAGATTAAGTAATACAAAATACCAGAAGAATAAAAATAAATTCCAATGCACTTTTATTTATGAAAATTTCTATAGATATTAAATCCAAAACTTGAAGGAGGCCTGGTAATTTTTTAAGATAGTGTTTTATAGATCCCCTCTACCTTCATATGCCTACAAACAAAATGGGGTCTTATAATTTTCTTTTTGTAGTCACAGTGAATTATTGCCAGTTTGAGTCTAACTTAAATTACTTCAACAAAGGTTTACTAGAACTTACTATGTAACAGAAGAAGATATAGCCAAAGGAGACACTCCTTTATTCAGGGTTCTTACATATTAGCTGGGGAAATACACTCATCACAAGTAACTATAAAACAATGTGATAAGGGTTATAATTAAAATATGTGCAAAAAACCTGTCATGGTGGCACATGCCTGCAATCCCAGCAACTTGGGAGGCAGAAGCAGGAGAATCTCAAACTCAAGGCCCAAGGAAGCTTGTATAACATAGCAAAACCTTGTCTCAAAATAAAAAGTGCTGCGCATGGTGGCGCACACTTGTAATCCCAGCAGCTCGGGAGGCGGAGGCAGGAGGATCACAAGTTCAAGACCAGAGGCAGTCTAAGTAATTTAGGGAGATCCTGTCTCAAAAAAAAAAAAAAAAAAAAAAAAAAAGGAAGAAAGAAAATGGGCTGGTGTGCAACATAGTGGCCCAGCACTTGGAAAGCATGTAAATGTGAGGTCCTGGCTTCAACCCCCATTATCACAAAAATAAATAAATAAATACATAAATAAATAGTAAAAAAATGGATTAGAGGTGCAGCTCCGGGATAGGGCACTTGCAAAACATGTGTGAGGCTCTCTCTAATGCCACAAAAAATTAGAAAATATACTGAGGTAAGGATGCTAAGTAAGAAGTAACTGGCTGTCTGGGAACTCAGAGAAGCTTCTGAGAAAATACGCCATTTTTAACTTAGTCTTAAGGAGAGATTACTTGAAGTGAAAAATAAAAGGTCTCTCTTCATACTTTCAAATATAACAGAAAGCATCTAAAGCATAAATATACTTTATTAAAATTCATTCTTTAAGTGTGACTGTCACAGACATTACAGACATTTCTTATTAGTTATTTATTTCATTTTTATCTTTTGATACTGGACTACTGAACTCAGGACTTTGCACAGAATTTCCAAATGCTGTACCACTGAGCTTCACCCCCAGCCCATTTTTAAATTTTTATCTTGAGACAGAGTCTGGCTAAATTGTGCAGGCTGCCTCTGGCCTCGAATTTGCGAATCTTCCTGCTCCAACCATTGAATCACTGGGATTAGAGGCATGCGTCACCACACCCAGCTCATGTTTTATCATTATTGATTAACGTGGTCCTTGTAAAAGAAAAAGATATGCTACATCTTCTAATCAATAATAGAGGGTGTACCTAATATTTCCAAAGTTTCCTATTCCTCCTTCTGATAAGTAGATCCAGGAGAAGAATCCCAGAATTATTCAGTTTTGCAGTATTTAACTGTTACTTTTTTAGTGCCTTCTATGTATCAAGTGTTTTTCGTGGCAGTGGAAATGAAACAGTGAACAAAATCCATGACTTCATAGAAATCACACTGCAGAAGGGAGAAGAGTCAACAACACACATAGAAATCAGGTGGGCTTAAGGATGATGAAGACAAAGAGAAAATGACCTTTAACAGGGTTGTCAGGGAAAAACCTCCCTGAGAAATTGTCATTTAAGGGAAGGCCTGAAGTGGGAGATGGAGAGGGACCTGTGAGTGCCTGGAGAAGAGAGCTCCAAACAGGGCAGCGACCAGTGGAAAGCCCCACGGGGGGTGAGCACAGAAGAGGGCAGGGTGACCAAGAGTGAGTCAGGAGGAAGTACAGGCAATCAGATCTGAAAAGAAATGAAGGCCAGATCTTGTTGGTCATTGTAAGGAGGGTAGTATGAAACTGTTGTAGGGCTTGGGGCACAGAGGTGACATGACTTGATCTGACCCAGGTGCTATATTCATAATGGACCATAAGGGGACAAATGCCAAATGAGAGGGACCAAAAGTCAAGTTTCGTATTTATTCATGAAGCAGTTTGGCCACCTGGAGGTTAGCAGTGGGAGAGGAGTAATCAGATTCCTTGTCCCTTTTGAAGGTATAATTAACAGGATTGATGGATGAATCAAACACGCACAGGGAAATGAGCAAAGTCACTCGGAGGGAGACCCTGCATTGCTTAGGCAAGTGGCAGAAATGGACACCTAATGAGATCAGGAAACATGCAGGGGGAACAGATTTGCAGGCTCAGAACATCAAGAACCCAACTTAAGATAAAATAAATTCAAGGTGTCTATTTCACTGTGTAAGTGGGGTTGTCTAGTAGCAGTTGAAACAAATCTAGAATTCAGGAGCACCATGCAGGGGCACCATCAACATCCAGGCAGTATTTAAAGGCATAAAGTTGAGCGATATCACATTGAAAGTGAGCGTTGACAGAGAAGAGAAAGCATCTAAGGAGTGAACCTTGGTTAACTAAGGTGGAAAGATGATAAGAAACAGAAAAGGAAGGTTAAGCATCCGAAGTAAATAAAAGAGTTAAGAGTAACTCCCAAAGGCCAAGGGAAGAAAGTATGTCAAGAAGGAGGGAGTGACCACCTGAATCGAAGATACTGAAAGGTTAATTAAGGTAAAGTATGTGTCATAGAATTCACAAGTAATCTTGAATAAAGCTGTGTGTGTGTGTGTGTGTGTGTGTGTGTGTGTGTGTGTGTGTGTGTATGCATGCTAGATATTTTGGTGTAAATTCAAGTGGAAAGGGGAGGAAAGAAAAAAGAGAGAATGTCTATATAAAAACTCAACAGATTTTGTATATAAGGAATCAGAGGAATCAAGTGACAGTTGGAGGTTATCTTAAAGAAGGGGATTTTTAAAATAGGAAGGTATTTTACCATGTTTGTATAGTTCATCTGTAGTAACAAGAAGGAAGAGAAAGCACGCATGTGCACACAGGGTGAGCTGGTCGACATGGGTGTGGTATCACATGACAGTTATCTATTCAATTCTTTAATTTCCTCAGTGAAACAAGAAGCAAAATCATAAAATAAGATGAAGAGAGGTGAAGGAGTTTTAATGGTTTAAGAAAATAAATACATGTAAAAAGATAATTATCTACAATCACAGCACCCTAGCATGAGATCCTGTCAGATCTCGGAAACTAAGCGGTGTCAGCCTCGTTAGTCCTTGGATGGGAGACCACCTGGTGATACCAGGTGCTGCAAGCGAGGGAGAAGGACCCAGAAGCCCTCTCCCAAAGCAGTCTATCACTGAAAGCCCTATGCATAGCACGGAAGTCCTGACAGAGTGCTGGGCATGGCACAGTGTCTGCATCAGTTTTTTTCTGTTGCGCAGAATGGCACTGAACAACAGCAACAAAAAGATAAACAGCTGAACAGCCAGACGATATGAAGGAACATGAAAAATTAACAGCTAAAAATTTGGCTGGGCACCGTGGCACACGCCTGTAATCCCAGCGACTTGGAAGGCAAAGGCAGGAGGATCCCAAGTTTGAAACCAGAGGCAGTCTGTGTAATTCAGCGAGACCCTGTCTGAAAAAGCAAAAAAATGGGCTGAGGGTGCTGCGCAGTGCCCCAGCACTTGAAGAGCATGTAAGTGTGAGGGCCTGGGTTCAACCCCCAGCACCGAAAAAAAAAAAAGTTAAAATGAGACTAATCAGTACAAATATAGATACATACATACGTGTGTGTGTGTGTGTGTGTGTGTGTGTGTGTGTGTGTACTGCTATGGCATATCAGCTGCATAGATCAGGGACAGAGCAACTGAGGAATTGAATTTAAATAATAAGTAGGGGCCGGTGTGGTGGTGCACGCCTATAATCCCAGTGGCTCAGGAAGCGGAGGCAGGAGGATCGCAAGTTCAAGACCAGAGGCAGTCTGTGTAATTTAGTGAGATCCTGTCTCAAAAAGTAAAAAAAAAAAAAAAAAAAAAAAAAAAAAAAAGAATGGGCTGGGGGTGCAGCTCAGTGGTCCAGCACTTGCAAAGCCTGCAGGTACTGGGTTCAACCCCCAGTACTGCAAAAAAAAAATAAAAATAAATAAATAATAATAATAATTAGAAGAAGAAGAAGAAGAAGAAGAAGAAGAAGAAGAAGAAGAAGAAGAAGAAGAAGAAGTAGGGCTGGGAATGTAGCTCTGTAGGAGATTGCTTGCCTCGCTAGCATGTATGAGGCCCTAGGTTTGATCCCCAGCACCACAAAAGTAAACAAATTGAATATGTATGTAAATAAATAAATAATAGCATCTAGATTTTATAAAACTAACACAACAAAGGGGAAGGATGTGGCTGTGCACGCTCAAAACAATCCTGAAACAATCAGCTACTGAAAATCCTGTGAGAGTCAGCTCTTAACACCACCACCACCACATTGAGAGAAGACAGGGTAGGGTGCTTGCAGGAGGGTAACACAGGGTGCAGTATTAGTTAAAACAGGGCTTGAGAAGTGTAGGAGTAGAAAAGGTTGGAAAAAGTGTAAAAGTTAGTGGATAATATGTGATGTGGTCAAAGAATGTTGGGAGCCATGATATTAATGAGCCAAAGAAACAGGAGGGGATGACTGGTGAGTGAGATGCTCGAAATGAAATGTAGAAGGGTACAGCTATCAGTAATGACTATACCTAAGGAGCAACCAAGAAGTGAGCAGCTGAACTAGAACAGAAGCTCTCTGTGGGACGATCAAGCACATGATAGATCAGAATTTCAGAAATTTAATGTAATCCATTGACAATATTCATGGCAGTGTTGTAAAGGCTAACAGTAAGATGCACATGATAAAATTTTGAAGCAATGAGAAAGAGTAATACACAATACAATCTGAAGCTAATGAGCCTCCTGCCGAGAAATTTTTAAGGAAGAAAGGGATGAAGACCTGGAAATGCCAACTAAGGAGAAAGGACAACTTCCACGTGTCTAGGTCAAGTGACATCAGAGTTATAGGAAACAAATTAGCAACCACTCAAGAGCACAGAGCATAAATTCCATATTTATTATTGCTGTTTTTCTTTCCATGGGTAGGTATTGAAATGCTGTGTTTAGGCCAATAAATGTGGGCTTCTTAAATGTGGATTCTAGTGCTGATGATCCCGTCACTCATACCTGTTGGCATCTACCAAAAGTTTTAGAGAATATAGGCATTGACGTCTCTGTAATTCTAACCAATTCTCAACTTAGAAAATCACATTGTTTTTCCCAATATATCTTCCCACTATTTCAATGGAAAAAAGGCTATTCTCTGATTCCTCCCTCTGGTGTTCAGCAATGACAATGGTACTCGCAAGGTTTTAGAGCAGTGAACTCCAATCAAGGTGTTTTACATTGTTTCCTAATGGAGAAACACACTCTTCACAGTGCTTTCAGAGTCTGCAGAGGAACAGATATAAGGCCTGCTAAGAATTCAGCCATGCACCCTAAGTGGCAGATGACTCAAATACAATTGAGATTTCACTTTATTTATTTATTTGGTCCTACGTCATCATTATCATCCCCTGAATGGCTTCTCCCCAGTTCAAAATGTGTTGTTTTTAATTTGATCTCTTTTTTAATTTCATACCATCCTAATGATTTTCCTTTGACATGAGAATTTTTTCTATCTGTTCACTTCAAGTCATCCACATGCTTATTATGAGCAAGGGCCTGGGTCCTAAGGGGAAAGGGAGTAAGAAGATGAACAAAATCGGGCATATGCAGGTCAAGAGCTTGCTGTGAAGAAAGAAGTTTGGTTCACATTGCCTCCTCTGGCTAAGTGAGAACAGAACATTGTCTACAGCCCCTCCTATAGACAGTGCTCTGGGGTGGTACCTGGAACAGGAATTTCTAACAGGCATCTGTGATGTTCCTTGCACACATTAAGTGATCTTAATAATAGATCTATGTTTCTTATCAGGACCTTCCCTTTAGTAAGTGCTAAGGGTTTCTAGCTCCCTCTATTTTTTCTTATTTTAATATTTTCACATGTATATATCCAGTTACTACTTGTCAGAAGTTCAATTCTTCTTTTGCTTAGTAAAAAATAAGTTTTATAACCTTTAACCAGGAATCAAAAATATTCTAAAGTCTTCGTGAAATCTATATATCTGACTTGGGGAGAAGGTCTTCTGTTGTAGAAAAAGCAGAGCTTGGGGAGTCAGAGAGTTCATTCCAAGTGCAGTCATCCCCATGCCAATAAGTCTGAGTGGCATGTGGCAAGGCATAAAGACATGAGTTTAAAACAACAGCCAAGTAATTCTCAGTATCTTCACCTGTGAACTGAGATGGCTTTAGGGTACCTCAAAAAATGTGAGGATAAACAAGATAATATAATCTTTATTCCAATTCCTGCTACTTTGTTGTTGTTAGTGCCATCAAGTCGGTGTCCAACTCATCGTGACCCTATGTACAGCAGGGAAAACACTATTGTCAGTGCTTCTCTGCTGTTCATAGGGTTTTCGATGGTAGATTGATTTTTGGGAGTGGATTACTGGGTCCTTCTCCCAAGCCTACAGCACCTGGTGTTCCCAGGCGATCTCCCAACCAAGTACTAACCAGGCCCGACCCTGCTTAGCTTCCAAGATCTGATGAGAGCAGATGCCACAGGGCTATGGCTGCGGGCTCCTACTACTTGTTCTTCTTGTTAGGTCCCATCAAGTCCGTATCTGACTCATAGCAACCCTACTGGTGAAACAGTATTGTTACTGCTTCTTTGCTATTTGTAGGGTTTTTGATGGCAGATTACTTTTGGGGAGTGAGTTGCTGGCTCCTTCTCTCAAGCCTATAGCACCTAGTGCTCCCAGGTGGTCTCCCATCCAAGTACTAACCAGGCTCGTCCCTGCTTAGCTTCTGAGATCTGACAGGATTGGACTCCACAGTGGTACAGCTACAAGGCAAGCGCTGACAAGGTGCCTGGCAGCCTGCTACTTAGGAAGTATTAAAAAAGGAAAAACCAACATGAATAGCATCATTACCAATGTCACTCTACTTGTTCTATTTCTCTATACTCTAGGCAAACAAACTATTTAGTGGCCTAGGTTTACCTCACTATTCCCTTCTCAGCAAGTGCTGATGCTCTACTCTTTCCCTTCCCTCTATTGAAATCCACTGCCCTTTGTAGACTGAGCTCAAGTTTGCTTCACTGGGGGACTTCTCTCATCATCTTGAGCCAAGAGGGACTCCTGCTTCCTTTTCTTTGCACACAACTTTTTCTCTAGTACTTGGCAATTATCACATATTTGTAGTCCCTGAAATTTCTGTTACAAAATGTGTTTTACCTTATTTTCCTTCAGACCATTTATCATGACATAGTTATTTTCTCTTTCTATGTATTTTAAGCCTGCAGCCTTAGTCCTGTGGCATCCGACCCCATCAGATCTTGGAAGCTAAGCAGGGTCGGGCCTGGTTAGTACCTGGATGGGAGACTGCCAGGGAACACCAGATACTGTAGGCTTGGGAGAAGGACCTGGCAACCCCCTCCCAAAAATCAATCTGCCATTGAAAATCCTATGAACAGCAGAGAAGCACTGACAATAGTGTTTCCCCTGCTGTACAGAGAGTCGCTATGAGTTGGATACCGACTCAATGGCACCTAACAATAACAATAACATATATTTTGAATGCCACCCCACTAATCATCTCCCAGAATGCTCCCTGAGAGAGGGGACCATCATCTCTTCTGTTCAGCATAGTAGAACCACTACATGGCCGAGTGCATGTACCATAATTATAAACTTTGATGCAAAACATGGGATCTTAAGGCAGGCATCATGTCTTACATTTTATATCCCTTACAAACTGAGAGTGTAGTGTAGGGTGAAACTAAAAGGATTTGCACTGGTTTACAAAAGATGGAAAAAGGACAGCATAATGAAAAATAAAGAAATAAGAGTATAGAGAGGATGTGTTAAATTATCCTGCTTCTCAAACATGGTACGGGACGTTAAACATTATTAAAATTGTTAATAGTTATTCTAAATACATTAAATTAGTTGGCATAAAAGAAGTGCCAAGCATCCCTATTTCTGTCTACTGGGAGAAACTTTTTCATTTGCAACCTCCAAGAATACACATAATCTTTCTATGAAGGGAGCTACATTTTAAATCATGTAGGCGGAGTGATGATCAAATACACAGGTGTGTACACACACACAGAGGGAGAGGGAGACAGAAACAGTGATACACAAAGAAAGAGACAGGGAGAGACTACGGCCACAGAGAGGAAGTCCAAGTACGTAGAGCGGAGCCATTTCTTGACATTTAAAAATGCAGAATCCATTGAAGGAAAATAAAATCTCCCCAAGAAAATCACAGCTCTCTGTGTATGTTTAACTTCTTTTCATTAAAAAAAATTAAACACAGATGAGTGAGGTACAAGAACAGAACATGAAGACATAGAGAACAAAATTGACAAATTTAGACTGGGAACAAGGAATGTATAATGACACACACGCTGGTCTTGCAGTGTCCACATACAGGCTCGGTCTGTTCTCTTGTGATTAGCAGTAGCTGAAAAGGTCTTGGAACATCTGAAAGACTGAGTCCTTTCTATGGACAGAAAATGAAGGATTGTTTTTGCAGGAGAACCCCAGTACTCTCTTCCTATCTACTTTCTCATAGTACTGAGTCCATAACAGGCACTCTGAAAGAAGACACATGGGTCCCCCTCTTAATTCCATTTCGTCCAGGAACAATGGGCCGATGGATAAACACCTATATGACAGGACTGAGAAACTCCCTGCAAGCAATGGTGAACATGGAAAGACAGACCACTCCCAGAAGGAGGACAAACTGTCTAAGGCTGCAACTGTCTAAGCCCTGGAGCAGGAGTGTCCATCTCATGCAAACCAGGTCGCTCCCCTCAAGCAATAACAACTTCTCACCACCCAGCCCATCCAGACCCAGATAACATTCCACAGACCCACACTCTGACCAGGGCTGCATCACTATGCACACCTCTGGCCCCAGCCCTAACCTTCCCGCTGCTTAAACCTAAAGCTCCTGTCAGTTCCTCAAAGACAGACTTGGAGTCCCTGAGCGTCTTTATCTATTCCCCTTCATTGTGCACACTGATTAAATCTCCTTTTCCTGCTTCTCACCATTCCTCATCTCTTTAATTGGCATATTAGGGACAACTGGCCAAGCATGGTCTGTTGGGACTGCCAGAGCCAGGGCTTTATCCTAACACTTCAATTATAAACTTTCCAAATAGCGCCCTGCCTTTAGGCCCACCCGCTGCATTGGGGATAAGCTGTTCCCCTATTTGTTGAGGCCTGTGATCTGGAAGCTTACCTTTTTCTTGTAGATTCAGCTAAGACTAAACTAGAGGCTCGCTATATATAGTAATTTATACCAAAAAACATTTTTATGAGAGCAATTTTTTTTTAAGACTTGGGGGAAACATTTCTAAAAGCCAGGAGCTGTGGCACAACCCTGTAATCCCAGTGACTCCAGAGACAGAGCCAAGGAGGATCATGATTGAGGCCAGAGTCAGCTTGTGTGACTCAAAAATAAAAAATTTTTAAAAATGGGTTAAGGGAGCAGCCCAGTACTACAGTGCTCGCAAAGTATGTGTGGGGTCCTGGGTTCTATTCTCAAGTACTGCAAAGAAGAAAAAAACTAAATAAATTTGTTGCTGTTAGAAGCCCTCAAGTTGGTCCAAATCATAGCGACCCTCATAGAGTTTTCAATGGCTGATTGTTTCGGGATTGCTTCGGGAGTGGGTTGTCATGTCCTTCTCCCGTTTTTGTGATCCTGTGAAGAACGCTACCACCTCCTCCTCCCCCTCCCTATGAATGCTTGGAGCTCACTAACCATTCAAAATATTTACTTGAAGTCTTACAATGCTTGTTTAAAGTTTCTGTAATGCTTGCTTAAAAGTTTCTGTATAATTAAGTTTGCTCAAGATTCAATTTCCTGACCTAGGCAGGGGGTTCTCTGAAGAGGAACTAGGTAAAGAATTCCGAGATAAACAGATTAACTACAAGAATGTACCGGCCATAGGTCATCTGGACCAGACGGTTGAAACTTTCCAGAATCCCGCCCTGAAAGTGTTTTTTTGAATTCCTCCAAACTTGCCCAATCAGTACCTGCCCTGACAACCCCGCCAACCACCCACCAATCAATTCGAAACAAGTTTCCTTGTGTCTTCCTGCCACCTCTTAAACTGTATAAAAACCCCAAGTCCCTCTCTTTCGGGGTCACCTTCCTTCCCTTGCTAGGGAGACTCTATGGAAGGTTGACCCCGGCGCCGGAAATAAAGCCTCGTGTTTATTGCATCGATCCACGTCTCGGTGTCTCTCTGGGGCCTCTCTCCTTGAAGATCCTAATTTGGGGTCCTACACCTGAGAATTGAACCCATGGCCTCAGAGAATGTGGAGCAGCCCTCTATCCAGGTAAACCCCAGCCCCAACTAAATTTAGCTCCTTAAAATATTTTTTGACTAGTTGGCAAATTTTTCAGTCTTTCTGGAGTATGCCACCTAGAAACTGGCCCTCCTCTCCCAACACTTAGCTCTTTGCTGACACACTATTGAGGGCAAGAGCTAGAGCAGAAGAAACCAAATTCCTCACACAAAGGGCCAGAAACTGTGAATTGAATTACCAGCAGCTGGGATTTAGCTCAGGTGGTAGAGCGCTGCGCTGCAGTCTCTGAGGTCCTGGGTTCAACTCCCAGCACTGCAAAAATGGGAGAAGGACCTGGCAATCCACTCCCGAGGCAATCCCGAAACAGTCAGCCATTGAAAACCCTATGAGGGTCGCTATGAGTCGGATACCGACTCGACGGCACCTAACAACAACAACGGAGAAAAAGCTCAGGCAAGAATCATTCCCTATGGTCCTGTCAGAGTCACGGCTGGACAGGGAAATCAGGCTATACAATGGCCTCTCGGACAACCTTACAGTCTTATCTCAGTAAAGAGAAGTTCCTTTGGTAGAAAGTACATCAAGACATTTCTGCTTAATCTTTTAAATCGTCTAAACAATGGAACTTCTTCCTTTGACCTATTTTGGCCTATGTTTTTATCTTATCAGCACTTCCCTTTTGCCCCTAAACCTTAACAATGTACCTTATAAAGCCACCTTACAATTTTGTTTACAAAGAGGAAATTTTCTTTTCTTTTCTTTTCTCTTTCTTTCTTTCTTTCTTTCTTTCTTTCTTTCTTTCTTTCTTTCTTTTTGTGGGAATTGAATACAGGGCCTTGTGCATGGTTTGCAAGTACTCTACCATTGAGCTGCATTCTCAGCCCACTTTTTACTGTTTATTTTCAGACAGGGTCTCATCAAGTTACATAGTCTATCTACTTCCTGCCTCAAACTTGTGATCCTTGGGCCTCTGCCTCCTACAGTGCTGAGATTACAGGCATGCACCTGCACACCCTGCTTAAAAATGGAAATTCTTTAAGAAAGAAAGAATAGGTTAACCAGTGCAGGCGCTCACACTCGATCCCCCCCAGCCCTCTCTCTCTCTTTGGTACTTTGGCCACAAAATCATGTATATAGCTATTTTTCAGACATTTAATTGCAACTCTCTCTCTTGAGAAGCCCATTACTATGTTGTTGTACCCAGCGGCTCGACCCCAGAGAAATACTCCAAGACACAAACAAACGGATCAGGAGCAGAGAAGTTTATATAGACTGGCTGGCCGACTACTTTCAGTCTGGGTAGTAGACTTTCAGAAAGCAGCATCTGCCGACTCACATTGGTTAGGGGCTTTATAAGGTAGGGGCAGAGAAGCAGAATTACAGCAGCAGAAACTTTTTTACTGTAAAAGCGTGGGGGTACAAAGTACAAAGTAAGTTTGCATTTCCCACAGTTTAGCCCTTTGCAGGAATTCCCTGAATTTGACCATTTACAAAGTTATCTAGTGCTACCACATTTTTCTTAATTCAGCCCTTCCGCAGGCCCAGCTGTCTCATGACACACCTGACCTTATCAGCTTTTATTGAGGGCTAGTTTTTGAAGGAACCTGAGTGATTCTGAAGTACCGAGGCCTGCTATCACAATGTCTCGGATGTGCACTGTGATACTTTTCTTGAGTATCTTCTCTTTCTCTCTGAAAGCCCATGCTTGAATCTAAAGTGTGTGCTGTCTCTTAACCGTAATTAGTAAACTCACTAACTTTGTTTCCCTCTAACTCATCCTGAAATCCTTTACTATGACAGAGCCAGGGACCCAGCCCCATTTGAGCAGAGGTCCCTGACAGGGAGCTCCTCAGGCTACAGGCGGCAGTGCTGACAGGTCTTCCTGCCTCAGACTCCCAGGTACCAGGATTACAGCCACGCACCAACACGTCTGGCTCCTTCACAGCACTTTTCACAAAATGTAACCCTATATTTATTTGTGTGACTATTTCTTTTGTAACCAACTTCTCTATAGACCCTCCTCCTGGTGAGGACAAGAAACAAGTCTGCTTTCTTTACTACTGAATGTGATGTTCATGATGTGTAGGAGATGCTCAATAAATATATCATAAGCAAATGAACAAGAGGGAGAGCAACTTTTGAATCTTGGCTCCACTTCACCATTAACATAAGGTGTAATTTTATCATCTCTATGATTAAGGTAAAGATATGTTGTTGTTAGGTGCCGTTGAGTCCAACTCATAGCGACCCTCATAGGGTTTTCAATGGCAGATTGTTTTCGGGATTGCCTTGGGAGTGGGTTGCCATGTCCTTCTCCCATTTTTGCAGTGCTGGGAATCAAACTCGGGACCTCAGAGACTGCAGAGAGGTGCTCTACCAACTGAGCTAAACCCCAGCCCAAGGCAAAGGTATAGTCAAACCAATTATTGAATCTGGGTGATAGGTTTATGGAGGTATATTGTGTGATTTGTTCTAATGGAGGAGATATCTGAAGTTTTTCATATCAAAAAGGACTATCCAGTCATGGTTCTAGTATAAGGAGTAAATATGACAATATACACAAAACACTTAAATCAAGGCACAGCTGTATAGTTGATAATTCAGTTAATATTTGCTATTAGTTGATAGAAAAATCTCATGGGGCAAGGGTCCACAGACATGAGGAAAGGCATTCTGACCTGTAGAGGAGCAAGTTTATTTTGGGGCAAGCAAGCAGGGAGGAGCCACCAAGGAGCAGCGTTGGAGGGGAGTGAGAGTTTACTGGCACGTGGAGCTGAAAGGGCTTGAGGTTTTATAAGATTGGCAGGGCCTTTGTCTTAATCTTGGCAGGAAAAATTTCCTTGGAGGAAAGGAAGGAAGGGGGAAGTAAAATTGGGAGATTTACCTTTCCATATTTGGTCAATAGGTGATCATCACTATTTCAGGACCTGGAGCTCTGTGGAATGACGGGTTCTTTATTCCCTCATTTTTGTTGTTAGGTGCTATGGAGTGAGATCCGACCCATGGCGACCATATATACGATAGAACAAAACACTCTGTGACACTGTGCCGAGGAGCCCAGCACTATATCAGTGCTTCTCTGTTACTCATAAGGTTTTTAATGGCTGATTGTTTCAAGATTGCTTTGGGAGTAGGTTGTCAGGTCCTTTCCCCCTTTTTGCAGTGCTGGGAATTGAACCCAGGATCTCAGAACACAGAGCAGCACTCCACCAAGTGAGCTAGACCCCAGCGGCTTATTCTTCCATTAGTATTATAGTTTTTAAAGACTTCTTAAAAAGATACAGAAGACTGGAAGCAGCAACATCACTCAAAGAAATTTTGGTTATCTCTGAGTACTATCTGTAATTATTTAAGTCAACATGACTAACATTAGGGAGAAGAAGCTTTAAGTTTTTAAGTTCCAGCAAGTGTTCAGTCTTAAATCCACCTTCCTACAGTTTCTAAGCAAAGAAGTGCAAAGGATTTCACCTCCCTTTCCAGGCTGGGTAGCCCTCAGTAACAGTGTTATGTAAAAACTTAAAGAAATGCTGGGAAAGAGAAATAGAAAGTTTGAAAAATTACTAATCCTATTTCCTTCTCTAATCTCTTGATGTTCATTACTGACAGTTAATAAAGCATACAAAGGAATACACTGAGGAACAGCCTAAACAAACAGGCCAGCACGCCAAAAAGATCCTTTAAAAATTCAGCAGTTAGTCTAGGCAAGGTGGGGCATGCCTGTAATCCCAGTGACTCGGGAAGTGGAAGTGAGAGGATCTCAAGTTCAAGGCCAGAGGTAGCCTGCATAACTGGATGACTCCTGATGACACCCTGTCTCAAAATAAAAAGTTAAAAATGTGCTGAGGGTTCAGCTCAGTGGTATAGCACTTGCAAAGCACAAAGTGTGTGTGATATGTGAGGCCCTGGATTCAACTCCCAGTATCACAGCGAAATAAAAATAAAAATAAAATTCAACAATTAAAACAGATGTCATCTGCTGACACTGTAGGTAGTAGGGTTAGCCAGTTTCTTTTTTCATGTTCTCCTTCCTTCATTTGACAAAAACACATGCATATGATGTGCAGATAGTGAGCTAATCAGAATTAATTCGGTATTATTCCTACCCTTGAGTCGGATGAATGAGGAAGAAAAGCTTTCAATAATAATGTCATGTTCTTCCTGCTGTTACAGATGTGCAGATAGAACACCGTGGTAGCACAGAAGATGGCATAAAATGTCTTTCTGAAGCAGTCCACAGAAAGCCCAATGCAGAGGTGACATTTGATATGGGCCTTAATAAATGCTAGAACATTTCCAGAGAGTTAAGCGGCTTTGAGCATTTCGGGCAGATGACAATGATTTTCCAAGTGCCTGATGCCACCATGAGCTGAGATTTACCTCAACTGGTAGAGCTCTTCTCTGCAGTCTGTGAGGTCCCAGGTTTGATTCCTAGCACCACAAAAATGGGAGAAGGACATGGCAATCCACTCCACAGGCAATCCCAAAACAATCAGCCATTGAAAACCCTATAAGGGTCACTATGAGTGTGACAGGACTCGATGGCATTTAACAACAACAATGCCACTATGGGGCGAGGGTTTGGCTCGGTAGGTAGAGGGCTGCTCTGCCCTCTCTGAGGCCCTTGGTTGTACCCCTAGTGCCTCAAAAACAGGAGAAAGAGTGGCAATCCACTCCCTAAGCAATCCCGAAACAGTCAGCCACTGAAAACCCTGTGAGAGTCTCCATGAGCCCGATCCTACTGGGCGGCACCTGACAACATAAATGCCACAAAACCCAAGAATGGTCAAGAAACTATATTTGCCTTTTAAAAAAAATGGCACAAGGGATTGAACCCAGGACTTCAAGCAGGCTGAGCCAGCACTCCACCACTGAGCTGTACTTACAGGTTACCTCAGAAACTATTTGAAGTTCAAATGATACTTGGTGGGACAGGGAGCAGGGAAGTAGTGATGAATAGGAGATGAAACTAGAGAGCTTAATTATTAAAGATTCTATACTACATTAATGAGAAAACCTGTAGGACCCCAAATTAGGATCTTCGAGGAGAAAGGCCCCAGAGAGAAACCGAGTCACGGATCGATGCAATAAACATGAGGCTTTATTTCCGGCGCTGGGGTCAACCCTCCATAGAGTCTCCCTAGCAAGGGAAGGAAGGTGACCCTGAAGGAGAGGGGCTTGGGGTTTTTATACAGTTTAAGGGGTGGCAGGAAGGCACAAGGAAACTAAGTTTCAACCGTCCTTCTTCTTCAGAGAATACTCCCCCCCAGGTCAGGAAATTGAAACTTGAGCAGACTTATTTATACAGGAACTTTAAACAAGCATTGTAACACTTCAAGTAAACATTTTGAATCTTTGGTGAGCTCCAAGCATTCATAGGGAGGGGGAGGAGGAGGTGGTAGCTTTCTTCAAATGTACTCCAATCAGTTTAAGCAAAAAGGAAGGAAATTAAGTAAAGGAGCTAGGGCAGGGGTTATTATAAGGACACAATGTCTCACAGAACCCAAGAGCATATTTGACCGGGAGACTCAAGACATGCTGGAACCAAAATTCTGAAGGTCTTGTACTAAGCAAGTTCTTTATTTATAATACCATCTCTGCTCCATTCCAGGTACTTGTGTTATTCTACCTTCACGTAAATCATGCTTTCTTAGTTATTCCATTGCATGGTAGCAGAAGCCACTACCCACAATGTAACTCTTTCAGCCACTCAAATTTCAATTCAACCATGTACCATTCAGGGCCGTCCAGAGAACACAAACAACAGATGTGTGGTTTACTGGATTGGCGTACATGAGTGACGCAGGCTAGTTCCAGGACTGCACCTACAGAAACACCAGTGGCCACTCAGAACAAGAGCGGCAAACTGGAAGACTCTGCCGGGTAGTGAGGTCTGGAAGTGCCCTGGAAAATCTGGTCTTGAATCCACATGGAATCTAAGAGAACTGCAGTTTGATGTCCATAGGCAGTGGTAATGAGAGGCACATCCTCCTTTCTGGAAGAGTTTTAGACTGTCTGCCACGGTGCTGGCTTCTTCCTTCTACTTTATTCTACCAGAAACCCCAGCCTATTGGGTGGTGCCTTCTACATGTCAATCCTCTATGGAAAACTGGAATAGCTTTCTATAAGGTTTGGGGAAGATGGATACATCTGGAGGAAGAATTTAGACTATATTTAGTGTGGGGGGAAGTACAGGCAAACATTTTTCAAGCAAGATGTATCATAACGTTATGTTTTGGGTTTTTTGTTTTGTTTTGTTTTTTAGAGCTACAGTAGTATAGGTAGGTATGAGACTAAAAGAGTAAATAAAAATGACTTAGGGTTTTAGCCTGCATAGCAGTGGGGGGAAGTGTTATTTATTCAGATGAGACAGACAGAGAAGTCTGGGAAGAAGTAGGGGTAGGGTTGGAGAGAAGGAGAGTACATTTGATGAGAAGTGGGTAGTGGACTAACTTCTCTTTGTGTGAAGTTCGAGCTGCACAAGAACTTCTAGGTAGAGCCATCTAGTGAATACATATTTAATTTTAAATCTCAAGACAGAATTCAGAGCTGACAACAGATGTGAAAAATACATGTAAATTTCCACCAATGTCAGAAGTATTTAGTGACACCAGCTTCTATAACAAAGGAATCCATTGCATTAAAAAATAGTTTATTTTTTCACTTATGTGAAATCCATTTTGGCATTATTATTTCTCTCTATCAACTATTCAGGAATCTAAGACGTTTCATCTTGTGCTGTCATCCCCCTGAATCCTCCAATAGATCCTCTGTACTCAATCAAACAATTGGGATTAAGACAAAGAGCTTGAAAGTAGCATACATCCCTTTGTCTCTTACTAGTCCTCACACAATAACTTGAGCACACTTAAGTTCAAGGAATACTGAGGCATATAATCTAACGGTCTGCTCATAACAATAGGGAAATGTGTTTGGTGACCTCCAGTTGGTTTCTGTGAGAATTTAGATGGTATTTACAGTATCACATCAAAAGATACTGTAGAAAGAAGAGAGAAGGACCAAAGGGACACCCCAGCATTTAAAGAAAGAATTGGTAGATGACCAACCATTCCAAGAGGTTGCATATGAAGAGGAACAATGGTGTTGAAGGACGAAGTGGAAGCTGCCTTGAAAGAACTGGAGAAACACAAGGCTCCAGGAATTGATGGGATACCAATAGAGATGTTTCAACAAACAGATGCAGCACTGGAGGTGTTAACATGTTTATGCCAACAGATTTGGAAAACAGCTACTTGGCCAACTGACTGGAAGAGATTCATATTTGTGCCTATTCCCAAAAAAGGGTATCCAACTCAATGTGCAAACTATCGAACAATATCATTAATGTCACACACAAGCAAAATTCTACTAAAGATCATTCAGAAGCAACTGCAGCAGTATATAGACAGGGAATTACCGGAAAATCAAGCAGGATTCAGAAGAGGGCGGGGAACCAGGGACATCATTACTGATGTCAGGTGGATATTAGCTGAAAGCAGAGAATATCAGAAAGATGTCTATCTATGTTTTATTGACTATGCAAAGGCATTTGATTGTGTGGATCATAACAAATTATGGATAACATATCGGAAAATGGGAATACCAGAACACCTAATTGTGCTCATGAGAAATCTGGACATGAACAAGGAGGCAGTTGTTTGAGTAGAACAAGGAAACACTGAGTGGTTTAAAGTTGAGAAAGGTGTGCATCAGGGCTGTATACTTTCACCCTATCTCTTCAATTTATTTGGTGAGCAAATAATCTAAGAAGCTGGACTTTATGAGGAAGAATGCGGCATCAGGATTGGAGGAAGACTCATTAACAACCTGCGTTATGCAGATGACACAACTCTGCTTGCTGAAAGTGAAGAGGATTTAAAACATTTACTGATGAAGATCAAAGATTATAGCCTTCAGTATGGGTTGCAACTAAACATCGACAAAACAAAAATCCTTACAACTAGGTCAGTGTACAACTTCACAATAAATGGATAAAAGATTGAGGTTGTTTAAGATTTTGCTTTTCTTGGCTCTATAATCAACAGTCATGGAAGCAGTAGTCAAGAAATCAAAAGACACATTGCTTTGGGAAAAGCTGTGGCAAAAGATCTCTTTAGAATATTGAAAAGCAAAGATGTCACATTGAAGACAATGGTGCATCTGACTCATGCCATGGTATTATCAATAGTATAATATGGTTGTTAAAGCTGAACACTGAACAAGGGAGACAGGAGAAGAATTGTTGCTTTTGAACTATGGTGCTGGAGACGTCTATTGAATATACCATGGACTGCCAACAGAACCAACAAATTTGTCCTAGAAGAAGTGCAACCAGAGTGCTTCTTGGAAGCAAGAATGGCCAGACTGCATCTTACATATTTTGGACATTTAGTCAGGAGAGATCAATCCCTGTTTGGGAGAGTAGCGCAGGTCACCGCAAAAAGGAAAACCCTCCACCAGATGGATTGACACAGTGTCTGCAACAATGGGCTTAAACATAAATAAGATTGTTTGCCTGGCACAGAATTGGCAAGTGTTTCGATCTGCTGTACATAGGGTTGCTATGTGTCGGACTCGACTCAATGGCACCTAACAACAACAACAACAACAAAGGAGCATGAGCTGGAAGAGGAGACTGAAAAGGGATGCCAATCAGTTTGAGAGGACAGTAGTTTCATGCAGTGCAGAAGGGAAATAACAATGAAGGAACTAGCAATTAATTTTGGTAAACTCTCAAAGTGTCTACACCATGACTTTTAAAAAAGAAACTAATTGAGTGTGGTTATATACAGAAAACTATTTAACATTTTATTTTGACTTTTATAATCAATATTTGATTGATTAAAGCTAAAAGTATATTTTTAATCTTGGTTCTTGAGTGTCTTTAAGTTCAGCATATATCTTATTCTATTTATAAATCTAATAAATTTTCAGAGTAACTTATAGGACCTTTCATAATTTTTGTCTTATTTCATACTACAGTTAATTACAAACTATAAAATGTTTTAAACATCATTTACAAATTTAACTCATTCTATTAATTTTTAGGTACTTCGATTATCTAACAAATCTTCCTAACTACTTAGAATTAATTACTGAAAGTCTAATAAATTTAATTTATATCATGGAGAATCTTCTTTTACATACTCCAGCAATAGTGCATATAAATATAATAAATAACTTCAACTTAAATCCTAAAAGATTATGCAGAAACAGAAAGACTTTGTGGTGGGAAGAAGAAAACACCTAGGCTGGAGTCCTAGAGGGAGAGGGGGAGCTGAACCTTCCCCCAAGGCAAGACCCTGGCAGAGGTGAAAAGAGACTGGCAAGCTTAGCTAGAGGACAACCTGACAATTCTTATAAGCCTTGCATCCACTGGGGGAACCTGGATTTACAGTGACTCCTCCATTGTGAAAGGCCAGCCTTGGAGAAGAAATCCATTTTGGTGCTTTCCGATCCAAGAGACATAGCCAGGAGCCTCCTTCAGAAGGAATCTATCTTTTCAAACTGAGGGGGCTCAATATTAAGGTACAAAGTCAGGAAGCCAGAAGACAGATTGCCACAGTCTCTGGGAGGTGCTCATGGAGTAGGGATGCCTAATGTGAATGTGATGAGTTCATGCAGAAGGAGCCGAGGATTGTTGGGGGAATGGGGGACATTTACACACTGATGATGGCAATGAAAATTAGTGCAGCCATTATTGAAATCAGTATAGAGGTTCTCAGAATAATTACAAATAGAACTACCATGTGATCCAGCTATACCACTCCTGGGTGTATACCCGAAGGAATTCAGATCAATACTCCATAGAGAAACCTGTCCACCCATGTTCATGCAGCACTGTTCACAATAGCCAAGATATGGAATCAGCCTAGATGTCCATCTACAGATGAATGGAGAAAAAAGCATGGTACATGGACACAATGGAGTTTTATTCAGCAGTAAAGAAAAAAAGTTATGTCATTTGTAGGAAAATGGATGGAACTGAAGATCATCATATTAAGCCAAATAAACTAGAATCAAAAAGACAAGTACTGTATGGTCTCCCTAATATGTGGAATCTAGATTTAAATATTCTATCTATCTATCTATCTATCTATCTATCTATCTATCTATCTAACAATACTCTGTGTGTGTGTGTGTGTGTGTGTGTGTGTGTGTGTGTTTGACTTGAAAGTAAAAGGGGAACTATTTGGAGGGGAAAGGGGAATGGTATAAGGGAGAAGAGCAACAAGGGCGGATAATGAGGAGGTGAATAAAAGCAAAATACCTGATATATTTGCATGAAAATGCCATAATGAAATACATTGTATTATGTTAATTAAAATAAAATTTAAGTTAAATTAAAGACATGAAATTAGGAGAGGGACTCTTTAAGAAGAGAAAGAGGACCAGAGGAGGGAAGAGAGACAAAATAGTGTAGTAGAGAGAGTTAATCCAATCAAAGGATATTATATGTATGTATGAAAATGTCATGGGAGAAGGATGTGGCAATCCCCTCCCAAAGCAATCCTGAAACAATCAGCCGTTGAAAATCCTATGAGCATTGCTATGAGTTAGTCCAGACTCGATGATACTTAAAAATAACAGACAACAACAACATGAAAATGTCACCATGAAATCCATTATTTTATGCAATTAATAGACTCTGATAAAAAGGCTCTTAATCATATAAAAGAAAAACATAAGCTAATTCCCTTATAAATAGATAAATAAAATCTAAAGGATGAACCCAATTATCCAATATGCATCTTACACTAACATCAAGACTAATTGAATAGGCCAAATCCTTTTAAGCATTATACAACACATTTTTTATATACTACATATGCCTCCCTCATATGTCTATCAGTTCCTCATGTGGGGGCTTATGTGTTGCTGTGTTGCTGAAAACTGTGCCACTGGTATTTCAAATATCAGCAAGGCCACCCATGGTGGACAGGTTTCAGCTGACCTTCCAGACTAAGACAGACTAGGGAGAAGGACATAGCAGCCCACTCTCCAAACAATTAACCATTGAAAACTCTGTGAATACCAGAGAAGCACTGTCAAATACAGTGCCAGAAAATGAGCCCCATAGACTGGAAGGCTTTCAAGAAATGGCTGGGGAGGAGTTTCCTTCTCAAAGTAGAGTTGACTTTAATGACAGGAAGGGAGTAAAGCTCCTGGGACCTACATTTGCTGATGTGGCATGACTCAAAATGAGAAGAAATATCAGTGCCTGAAACATTGGGCTCAAACATAAACAGATCATGTGCATGGCAGAGTGCCAGGTAGTATTTTGTTCTGTTGTACATAGGATCACTATAAGTCAGATTTGACTCAATAGCACCCAACAAAACAAACATGTCTCAATATCTTATAGTTGATAAATTCAGTTATCTAGACATTTCCATGTTTATTGAAATATTCTAGAGGTAGATAGGTTTGACCTTTAAAAAAATGTCATCACACTTTTTAAGACATTCTCTTAGATGGCTCAAATTTATATGTCGACCTAAAGCTCTGACTTGGGACAATTATATCTGTTACTGTGATGCTGTTGTTGTCAGGTGCTATATCGTAAGGTCTGAATCATAATGACACAATATCCAACAGAATGAAACACTACTCAACCCTGTCCCATGCCCAGCATTATGTCAGAGCTTCTCTGCTATTCACAGGATTTTCGATGGCTGTTATTTTTTTTTCGGGAGTGGGCTGCCAGGTCCTTGTCCCAAGTATACTGCACCCAGTATTCCCAGGTGGTCTCCTATCCAAGGACTAACAAGGCTGACCCGGCTTAGCTTCCAAGATCAGATGAGATCAGACACAGGTGTGGTATGGCTGTGAACATTAGTTACTATGCTAGGATGCTCTGAGTCCTACTTGTAGTCACTATACCAAACCACTAAAGGATCTCGCAACTCTCACAATTTGCATAGATTCCATGCTTGGTTTGGGATTTTACCTAATTCTTACAGGACTCTGCAATTCCTCTCAGGCAGTTTTATCAATGGGCTAGGATTTGTCTCAGTTAGTAGACTGCTGCTCTGCACTAAGGCCCTGGTTCCACCCCAAGCACTGCAAAAATGGAAGAAGGACTCGGTACCCCACTCCTGAAACAATCAGCCACTGGAAACACTGACTGGCAGAGAAGCACTAACATAGTGCCGGGCACGGCTCAGTGCTGGGAGTGTTTTGTCTGTTGTACATAGGGTCTCTGTGACTCAGACCCAACTCGATGGCACCTAAGAACAACAATAATATCAATAGGTTTTATTATCTTTGGCTCTTATTTAAAATATCTTCCTACATAGGTGTAAATACCTCTTGCTGGAAATCTATATTTTGTCACAGTTGTTATATTTGGTGGAAATGGATGTTTGATGGGCCTAGAGAGGGCTTGTGGCTATACCGTGTCACAAGGTTAAGTCAAGCCACCAACACACTGAACAAACAAAAACAATCAAAATAGCAAAGAGCAAAGAGATTGACCACTGCCTTTGGCAAAATGGAGATCACTAGAAACTCTGAGAAATTTTTTTTGTGTCTGAAACAGTATATTACAAGGAGAAAAATTGAACAGTTTGCCTATAGTTGTGTATGTAACTGAAATACATTTAAAACTAGTAATGTATGACTTTAAAGCTACAATTTTAGGATAGTGTACTTGGCATATTGGTATGTGTGAATGTTTATATTTTTTTACTTTTTTTTTTAAAACAAAGAAAAGATTCTAGCTTTCAGTTTCTGGTATGAAAGGAAAAAAAAACAAGCAGTGGTATATCCTTCAATCCATACTCTTCCTCTCCATCCATAAACCTGTGTGTGTGCGTGTGTGTGTGTGTGTGTGTGTATGTGTGTGTGTGTGTGTGTGTGTGTTGTACTGGGGAGTTGTACTCAGGGCCTTGCACATATTTTGCAAGTGCTCTACCACAGAGCTGTACTCCTAGCCCTCATTTTTAAAATATTTTATCTTGACACAAAGTTTCTCCAAGTTACACAGGCTTCCCCTGGCTTCAAACTTGCGATCCTCCTGCCCCTGCTTCTGGAGTTCTGGGATTTTGGGTGTGTGCCACTGCACCCAGCAAATCTACATTTTAACTGATTCTTCAGTTTACTGTTCTCCATATTCTCTGAAGAGCTTCAAGGAATATAATTTATTTAGACAAACCATTTGGTTTAAATTTTACTGATTTGTTTTGTTTTCTCCGAGTTCCCATTACATACCTTCCTGCAAAACATTGACTTTTTGTCTTTTTAGATTTGCAATGATACCAGCCTAGCCGGGCATGGTGCATGCCTGTAATCCCAGTGGCTCTGGAGATGCAGGCAGGTGGACCACCAGTTTGAGACCAGAGGCAGTCTGCCTAATTTAGTGAGACCCTGTCTCAAAAGTGAAAAAAATGGGCTGGAGGTGCAGCTCAGTGATCCAGCACTTGCAAAACATGCAAACGCGAGGCCCTGGGTTCAAACCCCAGTATGATAAAACAAACAAACAAACAAACAAAAAACAGATTTGCAATGATAGAAAGTCTGGTACAAACATTTTTAAGCTTTATTAACTATATATTTGCCTTATAAATATTTTACTGTTTCCTATTTGCTTAAATTTTCTCAACTCTTCAAAACTGGGAAAATTTCATTCACAAATATATAGAGTTTTTGCTTTTTAAATAGTATCATATGCATATCCCTCTATGGGCTGGGGTTTAGCTCAGTTGGTAGAGTGCTGCTCTGAACTCTTTGAGGCCCTGGGTTTGATCCCCAGCACTGTAAAATGGGAGAAGGACCTGGCAACCCTCTCTCTATACCATCCCCAAGCAATCAGCCATTGAAAACCCTGTGAATAGCAGAGAAGCACTGACATAGTGTCGGGCATGGCACAGTATCAGGGAGGGTTTCATTCTGTTGTACGCAGGGTTGCTTTGAGTCGGACCTCACTCAATGGAAGCTAACAACAACAACAACAAACTCCTTTATACCTACGATTTAATTAAACATTGCTACACATCAAACCACAAATGATTTTATTCTTTTTGACACTCCCGTTTAAGTATCTTCACTTTCTAGAACTTGTCCACACTTTCATTTTACTTTTATTTGTTGTTTATTTTCCCTGCAATATTATCCATAATCTCCTAGGTGAATGCAACTCAAAGTGCCCATCTACACATTATTACTGAACCAGAGACAAAATAGCACTCATAAAAATGTAAACCTGTGGGACAAATGCTGCAGCTCAAGTGCTTAGCATGCCAGAGGCCCTGGGATTAGTCCTCAGGACCAATCTGTGGAACATAGTTTGAGGACTACTTCTCTAGATGACAATAGATATTCTAGTGTAGGACATGCTTACTATCACTCTACCATGTCAGATGAACTGAACACTAGAAAGATGATGCTTTTGAAGAAATAATTTCTTTCAAGGTATGTGGTATTTCATGGATGATTAGGCTTAACAATTTAGACACTAAAGCAATTTAAATTATTAGCTTTAAAAAAAACTTAAGAAATCATACTTTATGCCAGTTTCTGTATTTGTATTAAGTAATGTATTACCCTCTGTTTTCATTTCTGTCATTGTAAGGTAAGAGTCTGACTTTAGAAGCCTTGTGGAAAATAGTAGTCTAAAGCACAACAAAATATGGTCTCTTATGTGATCTGCTAGCCTTTATACTATCATCTTCTTGTTGTTTTTAGGTGCCATTGAATCTGACTCATAGTAACCCTTATGGAGTTTTCAATGGCTGATTGTTTTGGGGAGTGGATTGCCATATCCTTTTCCCATTTTTGCAATGCTGGAGATCGGTCCTGGGCCTCAGAGAATGCAGAGCAGGCACTCTACAAACTGAGCTAAACTTCAGCCCATCATAATCTTAGACTACACATTAACATCTTCGCAGCTTCCTAAAATATACATGTGTTTTGGATCTATTAAGTGCTATGTAATTTTTAGAACTATATCCTCTAGAATACAAAGCCAACAAAGTTGTTAAATTTGGCTTTATTTCCCTTATTATTTATTCTGAACTTCACACTAATGAACACAAACTGTCATGAGAGGGTCAAGGGGAAGTGAACATGAGCAATGTACAGTGAAATGCATGTATGCAAATGCCATAATGAGACCTACTACGTTGTACATTAAAAATTACCAATAAAATGCATTTTAAGAAGCATTTGATCATCGTTACTCCCATTTTGTTAAGTTTTATAATAAAAAAACCCCTGAAAACCAAAGGGTGTCATCCCCAAGTTCATAGGAAGAAACATGCCTGAAAAAATTATGTATTTTTCTAGGCTTTTAGAAGCTCACCCATGCTGGTATCTGCATTCCTATGTTGCTTAGCCTGAACTTCTAAAGCAGAAATGGCATGCATATCTCTGGTTAGCAAGAAAGTACTAGAGACTCAGGCTATGATCTATACATGGCCAATTTGGAAATGAGTTGTTGTTGTTGTTAGGTGCTGTCGAGTCGGTATCCGACTCATAGCCACCCTCATAGGGTTTTCAATGGCTGCCTGTTTTGGGATTGCCTTGGGAGTGGATAGCCAGGTCCTTCTCCCATTTTTGCGGTGCTGGGAATTGAACTTGGGGCCTCAGAGACTGCAGCGCAGCGCTCGACCCACTGAGCTAAATCTCAGCCCACTTGGAAATAAGTAGAGAGTGGAATCTCTAGGGATAGAGAGAGGAGCAGCATTAAAGAGAAAAGAAATCCAGAGGAGAGAATTTGGTCTTGCCAGCTGGGCACGGTGGCGCACACCTGTAATCCCAGCAGCTCAGGAGGTAGAGGCAGGAGGATTACAAATTCGGGACCAGAGGCAGTCTGTGAAAAAAAAAAAAAAAAAGAAATTGGTCTTGCCACTTGCAAGGCACATAGTATATGAAGTCAGGTCTTAGAATCTGACAAAATTATGTCCCATAACATTCTTTTTTTTTTTTTTCCAGTACTGGGGGTTGAACCCAGGGCCTCATGCCTGCATGCTTTGCAAGTGCTGGACCACTGAGCTGCGCCCCAGCCCATTTTTTTACTTTTTGAGACAGGGTCTCGCTAAGTTACACAGAACGCCTTTGGTCTCGAACTTGTAATCCTCCTGCCTCCACCTCCCAAGCTGCTGGTATTACAGGCATGAGCCACTGTGCCCGGCTATAAAATTCTGCTTTTTCTTTAATATAGGTTTCATTATGATATTTTCATACATGTATGTATGTGTTTTGATTATATTTATACCCCTATTACCGTCTCTTTTCCCCTCTCCCTCCTCCAGTTGGGCCCCTTCTTCTTTCTTAATAATTTTCCTTTTACTTTTATACATTTTCATTTTAATTTAGATCCCACATATGAGAGAAAACATGCAATATTCATGTTTCTGAGTCTGCCTTTTTTTAACATACTACTCCCTAGCTCAACCTATTTTCTTGCAAATGACATAATTTAGTTCTTCTTTATGACTGAATAAAGCTCTATTCTGGCCAGGTGTGGTGACGCATGCCTATAATCCCAGCAACATAAGCGGCTAAGGCTGGAGGATCAAGAGTTTGAAGGTAGAGGCAGCCTGCATAACTCAGTGAGACTCGGTCTCAAAATAGAAAATAGAAAATGGGTTGGGGGTGCAACCCAATGGTAGAGTATTTGCAAAGTATGTGTGAAGCTCTAGGTTCTACTCCCAAGTATGGGAAAACCAAACCAAACCAAACAAAAACAAACCCTCTATTGTGTATGTTTACATTTTCTTTACCCATTCATCTGTTGATGTGCAGCTTGTCTGATTTCATAATTTGGCTAAGGTAACTAGTGGCAGTGTGCTGACTTAGATACCTTCACATACCTGGAAGTGGTCTGTCTGGATCACATGGTAGTTCTGCCTTTAGGTGTTTGAGGGACTTCCATATTGATTTCCATAGTGTTACTTTCCCACCCACAGTGTATGAGGGTTCCTTTGTCCCCCACATTCTCACCAGCATTTGTTGTTTTCCTGGTCATAGCCGTTCTGACTTGGGTGAGATGAAATCTCAACGTGGTTTAGATTTGTACTTTACTGATGGCTAACGATGTTGAACAGTGGCTTTTGCTAATATTTATCCTTAATCTTCTTTGGCTGCCTTACTACCTTTACATTGAAAACAAATTTCAACAGTTTCACATTGCTCCATACAAACCAGACTCACCTTGCTTCTTATCACTGGAGAATCACTAACATTTTGTGATTATTCTGCTACTTGTGGGATAAGAAGGGCCTTTCTACCTTGTTTGCCCAGAAAATGCCTTTTCATTTTTCAAGTGTCTTTTCTTCCTCAAGTGTCTTGTCTTTTAAATATTTATTCATGACACAATTTCTGGTGCTATTTTTCTAGATGGACTTCCATGTTGACTCAATAAATTAGATACTTATGTGAATTAAGCAGTCATAGAGATTTTCGATATGGGTAAAAATGAAATGCTCCATTTCTCATAGCTATATTTAAATATTATAAAGCAACTGAAAATCAAGTACCTCACTTATGGGCTTATGGGAAAGAATGCATCATTGAGCAGAACAAATTTAAAACCTCCAAAATTATAGGCATAAGTCATATTAAAAGTCCTATAAATCAAAAAGAAAAAAGCAGACCACTCAAATAGAAAACTGAAGAAGACACTTAAATAGTTACAACAAAAAGAGGATTTCAAATGGGCAACCACCATTGGAAAAGCTGCTCCATTTTATTCATTATCAGAGAAAGAAAAGTTGCTCAGCAAGGGTGTGGAGGAACTAGAATTCCATATGCACTGCTTATAAGAGTTGTACAAAAACACTTTGGGAAACTGAAATTTTCCAAGCCTGAACATATGTAGATCTATGACTAAAAAATTAAATACACATGACCTCTGAAATATACGCACAGGAAAGTTCAAAGTAGCACAATTTCTGATAGTCGAAAACTGAATACAGCTCAAGTGGTTGAGTGCTTGCAAAAAAAGCATGTGGGGGGCCCTGGGTTCAACTCCCCAGTATTGAAAGAATAGAAAATCTAAATGTCTATCAAGAGAATAGATAAATAAGATGTCCATAGCAATTAAAATGAGTGAAATATTGCTACATGGACAGATCTGGCCAACCGGTGTGCTAAAGCCTCCTCTTATCAAATCACAAGAGGCAATTATGGGCATCTCTTTCCAACTGCACGTTGAATGATATATTTTTACCTTGAAATCTATCACAGAAGGAGCATGGTACATCATGTTTCTGTTGTTGTTAGGTGCCATCTAGTTGGGTCCAACTCATAACAACACTCATGGGGTTTTTCGTGGCTGATTGTTTGGGGATTGCTTTGGGAGTGGATTGCCACATCCTTCTCCCTTTTTTGTGGTGCTTCGCATCTAACCCAGGTCCTCAGAGAGTGCAGAGCAGCACTCTACCAACAGCAAATGCAGCAAATTGGGGCTATCCAGTCCTGTGAAGAGCTTATTTACTACTACACTGTTCATGTATCTCACAAACATAATTCTGAAACAAAGAAGCCAAATATAGAAGCATATTGTTGTTGTTGTTGTTGTTGTTAGGTGCCGTCGAGTCGGTATCCGACTCATAGCGACCCTCTGTACAACAGGGGAAACACTATTGTCAGTGCTTCTCTGCTGTTCATAGGGTTTTCAATGGCAGATTGATTTTTGGGAGGGGGTTTCCAGGTCCTTCTCCCAAGCCTACAGCTTCTGGTGTTCCCAGGCGGTCTCCCA
>VMDO01000606.1:73164-103805 GCA_007922755.1 Pedetes capensis | reverse complement strand
AGCCCGACCCTGCTTAGCTTCCGAGATCTGACGGGATCGGATGCCACAGGGCTACAGCTGCAGGCTATAGAAGCATATACACTGTGTAATTCCATCTACAGAAACTTTAAAAGCCTGTAATAGTAAGCATTGGTGCTAGAGCTCTAAGTAGGAGAATAGTAGACATCCTTCAGCATAAACAGTAATGATGTTAAGGGAGGTGAACAGGGCTTGTGGAATTCTGGCCATGATTTGTTTCTTGACCTTAGTGCTGAATAGTCAGCATATTCATCTTGGAGACTTTCATCTAGCTGCACAATTATGACTTGTGTACATTTTATATGTATCTTTCTTTCTTTCTTTCTTTCTTTCTTTCGTTCTTTCGTTCTTTCTTTCTTTTTTCCTTTTTTCCTGACTCGTACTAAGAGGTTGAATACAGGGCATTGTGCCTTCTTTGACAGTGCCCCACCACTGAGGTGCACCCTGAGCTGCCCCCCTTTTCATTTTTTATCTTGTCACAGGGTCTCACTAAGTTACACAGGCTGACTTTGGCCTTGAACTTGCAATCTTCCTCCCTCTGCCTCTGGAATCGCAGGAATTTCAGGCATGTGCCACTGTGCCTGGGGTATATGTATGTTTCTTAAAATAAAAATAAATAAATAAAGGCACAGTACAATCTTATTTTGTATTTACACCTATTATGTCCAAAAAAAAATGTCTGGGATGATTATGGAATTTACGTCTGGATAGTGACATGGTGTGGGAAAAGAGGAGTTTAAAAGAAAGAGGAGTGTTTCTTACTTATTATGCTTTTTTATAAATTTTGTTTATATTCTTTTGTTTGTTTTGTGAGACAGGGTTTCACTGTGTAGTTCAGCCTGTCCTGGTACTCACTATGTAGACCAGGCTGGCCTCAAACTCATGTGGATCATCTTGCCTCAGCCCCCATATCCTGGAATTACAGGAGTGCACTGACACTCTCAGCTCTTCTTTATACATTTTAAAAATATATATAATAATAAAAACCAGCTGAAAATGTACATTTTACCTAAATATTCAAAATTTGTTTTTCCACAGAAAATTTCCTTTTACCATCCAATTCCATCAGTAAATTAGAAAGAGTATGCTGTTTTTTTTTCTACTTCTCAAAATTTCCAAGCAAAGAAATTTGTCTGCAAAGGTTTCCTCTGCAAAGATTTCCCCTAGTTTAGGTCAAGTAACCTTAAGGAAAATTAGCATTAGTTACTTTGAAAGAATGGAATCATTAAGGAACAGTCATTTATCTATGTCCCTGTTTGCTTTAATAATTTTATTCATTTATAATTTATAAAATGTGTAGATCTTAAATGTGTAGATCAAAGAGTTTAACAAGTATATATATGCTCATGTTATCACCTTTCAATTTAAGAAGATTGAAATTATCTTTTTTTAAAAAAATAAATCATTGGAAGAAGTTAGTTAGGATTTTTTATCCTCCAGAGCTTTACTATTTGGTGTGCTGTTGGGATTCCCAGGATAGAGAGTATCCCAAACACGGCCAGTCCCAGGAGCTCATCTAGACCACTTGGAATACTATGGGGCAAGATAGCAATGGGTCACCTTTGCTATATAACCAGGTATCCCACTCTTCCCCACTTCCATGGAGTGGGCCAAGATGGCACCCAATGTATGGTAGCATCTAAAGCCCCCTGGTGCCCAACTGGTCATTTTTGATCCAACCCTGTTTCCCTGATCGGCTGGCTATCAGGCCACATGAACTCCAGAGCTCAGAGTTCAGCAGCCATTCTGAACACCATCCAAGATAAGCCCAGTGGGTCCTTGCAGTTCAAGGCCCATTTACTCATCTGCCTAGCCTAGCCTAGCCTTCAGCCTTCCTCCAACCTGCCTTCATCAGACTTTAACCAGTCTGCCACCTCTATCCCACCCTAACCTCTACAATGCCGGATATCCTGCATGGGCCAACAGCTTCTCAAGGCAAGACTACAGGAGTCAAGCTCAGGGCCTTGGAAGTGGAGAAAGCTGCAAGCTGGAAGAGCAACAACACTTGGGAGCCTCTGCCCCAGTGGCAGAGACAGCGTTTCCCTTCTCCAACTCCCTTTTCCCTTCTCCCTAATCCTCTATTCCTTTCCCCTCCTTTGTGAATAAACCCCTGTCATGTGCGTGATGCTCTGTTCTCAGGCCACAGCCTCGACACCTGGTGCAGCGTAGGGTCACCCACCTCTTGCTTCCACCCACAATGCAGAGAGAGAGAAACCCCAGGAAGAATCCGACGCTGTGCAGCTTAGAGTTCCAGATTGCTGTGTTTACAAATTTAGAAGAAACCAGGGAGTATTAAAATATATTTTTCTTGACTATGATAAAGCATGTTTCAAAAGCAAATATGTGTTTAGATATTATAAATAAGAGAAGGTAAAATTATCCTTTATTCCAAGAACAGGCCCCACACACGAGTGTAATACTTTGATTTAATTGATTTTTATACACAAACAGATTTGTCTTGTCCTCATTTTCATTTTGACTGATGTCATCCATTTCAATTTGTGAAAGAATTCTTTGTATAGTGTTTCTCAGTTTGCACTTTGGAATAGATTTCTTCATTCGTTTCATGACAATGGGTTTTCCTCAGCCTTAGGTTATCATAATGCTAGCATACATGTTTTAAACACGGGAGATTACTAGATACATAAAGTTCAACTTGAAATGATCTGATTAAGTAAATAATGACTTCATATGAACTTGTTTTGGAAGTGAAATAATTCAATCTTTTATTCATTTATAGTTTCTAACTGCCAGAGCTCTATGCTCACTCTTTTGTATTACTGTATTCCTGTATAAAACAGGAATTTTTATTATTCCTATTTTACAGATAAATAAACTAAGGCTTAGCAGGACAAAAGAAGTTTCATAAGGAGTATGTGACAGAGAAGTTTATTGAAGATGCTTCTGGAAACGTTCTGAATTATAGGCAGCCTACAGTGCTTTGTTAAGGAATTAAGGGTTTTAAGACTCATATAGTTAACTGGAAATCAATAATGTTTTCTGAGTAGGGAAATTAAAATCATAGAGGAGGAATTTTGGAAACTAATCTCAGAGCAGTGTTCTGTTTAAATTATCAAGCTTTCTTCTGAGTTCAGTTATTAGGTTACTTCAAGATTTCTTGATCAAGAGACTTTTAAATCACTCCAGCTACACAAAATTAGATGATACTCATCATTTCTCCAAAGCTGATTAGCTTTTTTCATTTTCATGAAGTCAATTCTAGCCAGCCATAAATGGTGATCATAACAGCTGCTATTGTGCTTCTGCTGTGTGCCAAACAGCTCCCATAGCCAGAAAACTAGTCTCAGAAAGACCTGAGCCAAAAAAGATATTATCGTGGTATTTGTGTGACCCAGCTCAGTGCTTGGCCCATAGTGATAACTATGAAACGCTTTACAGACTGAACAAAATGATTACATGAGTACATATTAACTAAAGAATAAAAGGGGCTGCCGGGCGCGGTGGCGCACGCCTGTAAACCAGGCGCCTTGGGAGGCGGAGGCGGTAGGATTGCAAATTCGAGACCAGAGGCAGTCTGCAGTAATTTAGGGAGATCCTGTCTCAAAAAGTAAAAAATAAAATGGGCTAGGGGCGCAGCTCAGTGGTCCAGCACTTGCAGAGCATGCAGGCGCGAGGCCCTGGGTTCAAGCCCCAGTACCACAAAAAAAAAAAAAAAAAAAAAAAAAAAAAAAAAAAAAAAAAAAAAAAAAAAAAGAATAAAAGGGACTGGGATTTAGCTCAGTTGGTAGAGCACTGCACTGCAGTCTCTGAGGTCCAGAGTTCAATTCCCAGCACCGCAAAAACTGGAAAAGGATGTGGCAATCCACTTCCAAGGCAATCCCGAAACAGCCATTGAAAACCCTATGAGGGCCGCGATGAGTCGGATACTGACTCTACGGCACCTAACAACAACAAAGAATAAAAATACTTCATGTCATTATTGAATTAAAGTTATGTGCCCTTACTACATATGATTTCATACTACTGTTTTAAAAGGGTTTCTAAATTAATTATACCTCTTCACCATCTGACATTATCAATAGTGGCTATACAATTAATTCATCCATAAGTAATTACTGCATAACTATTATGTGTCATGTGCTCTGCCATGTACAAACTAGAACTGATGGCCAGTAGCAAGTACAAATATTTTTCCTTTATTTAATATTTCTATTTGAAACCATTATTTCCCAAATGGAGAGAGGAAGAGGTCACATTTTAGAATGTCAGGTCACATTTTCACTACATACCCACAAAATAATGCCAAATAATTTCTGTGTGTGGATATGTCACCCTGTGAAATACCCCAAGGTGTTCTTTCCATAAGATTTATTGTGGTTTGTATGGATCACTTGCCACGAACAAGGAATCCATCAGGGTTTTCTGAATATAGGCCGTTGCTGTTTTTTTGGTCACATGATCTCTGCTTTCTGGTGGTGTTATTTATCTTTCCATTTAGGCTCTGTCTTCCTTCTGTCAATAAAGGTTCTTAATAGGAGTAATCATCTCTTAAACTTCCTAATTGCTTCATGAGTTAGCATAAAATAATTCATTAATTCCAAAAGATTTTTCTATATGCTAAGCATTGTGATAACTCTGTAAAAATGTGGTCCCAGGCAGCAAGGATTTTAAAATCTGAAAAGATATAAGACAGCAAAACATGTAACAAAATATTCTAATGCAAATTCCGGAAAAAGAGAGACTATTAGTTCAAGTGTCAATGGATATCCAGAAAGCTTTACAATGTAAGTTTTTTAAAGGAAGATTTTCTTGATAATGGGCTGTTGAATCCGAGCCTTGCACATACTTTGCAAGAGCCTTGCCACTGAGCTGCACTCCCAACCCCCTTTTTATGTTTTATCTTCAGACTGGGTCTTCCTAAGTTATGCAAGCTGCCCCTAGCCTAGAACTTGCGATCCTCCTGCCTCTGCCTCCCCAGGCACTGGGATTATAGGCGTGTGCCACTGCACCCAGCTAAAGCAAGACGTTTAAAGAGAAAAAAGTTATGCATGTGAAGGTGAGGAGAAAAAGTCCACACAGAGGAGTACATTTGTGAGTTGGATATTTTCAAATATAACATTATGAAGCCAATGTTACATTCATTTTTATTTGGAGTTTGTGAATCATGAAAAGAATGTGAAAAACTGAAGGGTTGGACATTAGAAAGTATAATTATGTAAAATTAATGTTCTTGAAATTCCAGATAGGTAAAATATAGGTATACCTCTCATGCAAGATACAGGTATCTCTTCACTTGTCATGAGGTGATATAATACACAGCAAATAGCCAGGTGAGTGGCTTTTTTTAACATTAAAGTTGTTCTTCAGTTCATATATTCATTGCAAATATGTTTATCAAATAGTTATCGTGTTCTAGGAATCATGGATACAAACATGTATAAAATAAAGTCCCTGACATCAAAAAGATGAGTCTACCTCGGGAGATATACAACTGAACACAGAGACAATGTAGTGTGAGAAGTGTTACTGTCTAGTTTGGTTCAAGGAAACAAGACAGGATCCAGCTAGGTTTGGCCTTATTCTGCTTCCACGTGTGCTGACAGGAAAGCATCACATTCAATCTGACACCAATAGTTAAAGAAGGGTGTGTGCTATGGCCAGAAATTGTCAAGAATCTGCCACTTGTTTTCTTAAGAAAGATTGATTTCCCTAAAGCTCTGTTTTCTTATATGTAAAAGGTTTATTGTTGCTATTAGGTGCCATCGAGTCAGTATCTGACTCATAGCGACTCTGTGTACAACAAGCGAAACATTATTGTTATTGTTACTGTTACTGCTTCGCCGCTATTCATAGGGTTTTTCAATGGCAGATGGTTTTTTGGGAGTGAGTTCCTGGATCCTTCTCTCAAGTCTATAGCACCTGGTGTTCCCAGGCGGTCTCCCATCCAAGTACTAACCAGGCCTGACCCTGCTTAGCTTCTAAGATCTGAAGGGATCAGATGCCACAGTGCTACAGCCACAGAGATGCCACAGGCCATCTCTGAAAGGTAGATAAGAATAAATGTGGCATCAGAAAAATCTAGTTTGGCTTGCATCCTCATTTATTAAAAATTTCACATCCTTTTCAGTGAAGTCCTCAGAATTAAATGAAATCTTACATATAGAGCACATAACATAGTGTCTACCTTTTAGAAACTACTTCTAATATTGTTGTTGTTGTTAGGTGCCGTCGAGTCAGTATCCGACTCATAGTTACCCTCACAGGGTTTTCAATGGCTGTTTTGGGATTGCCTTGGGAGTGGATTGCCAGGTCCTTCTCCAATTTTTGCGGTGCTGGGAATTGAACTCTGGACCTCAGAGACTGCAGTGCAGTGCTCTACCAACTGAGCTAAATCCCAGCCCACTTCTAATATTATGTATTGATTATTTATTTGAGGCTGGTGTGTAGCTCAGCAATAGAGTTCTTGTTTATCATGTGTGAGGCCATGGCATTGATGCGCAGCACCACAAAAAATTACTTACTAAAGGTATATCTTCCTGAGCCGGGCACGGTGGCACACACCTATAATTCCAACGACTTGGGAGACAGAGATAGGAGGATCTCAAGTTTGAGACCAGAGGAAGTCTGCATAATTTAGGGAGACCCTATCTCAAAAAATTAAAAAATGGGCTAGGAGTGCAGCTCAGTGGTACAGCACATGCAAAGCACTCAAGCACAAGACCCAGTATGGCAAAAAATCCTCAGTACCACAGGAAAAAAAAAAAAAAAAAAAAACACCAAGAAAACAAAAAAAGGTATATCTTCCCTATTAAACTGTAAATTCCATAAGACATATAATGTGACAGATGTGCATTCATCTGCAAACTATTCTACATCCTCTTCACCACAGTCTTGTTAATTCTGTATCATTGTGGGATTGGTTCCAAAACTCCCTGCAGGTACCAAAATCTAAGGACGCTAGTCCTTTATATAAAATTATGTATTTGAGTATGAATATACCATGGGCTGCAAAAATAACCAACAGATCTCTCCTAGAAGAAGTGCAACCAGAATCCTCCTTGGAAGCAAGGATGGCTAGACTGCATCTTATATATTTTGGACATGTGGTTAGAAGAGACCAATCCTTGGAGAAGGACATCATGTTTGGGAGAGTGGCAGGTCAATGAAACAAAGGAAAACCCTCCACCAATGGATTGACACAGTGTCTGCAACAATGGTCTGAAACATAAATAAGATCGTGTGCCTGGCACAGAATCAGAGAGTGTTTCCTTCTGTTGTACATAAGGTCACTATGCGTCAGACACAAGTTGATGACACCTAACAACAACAAAAACAAGTATTTGCATATAGCCTACATAGCTATATCCTTTCATACACTTTAAATCCTCTCCATATTACTGATAATAGCTAATACAAAGTAAATGCCAGATAAATAGAAGTTATATTATATTGCTGACGTTGAGGAAAATGTGAAGATAAAATATTTGTATATTTGTTGTACAGGTCCAATGTGTTCTAGTACTTTTCGTTTGCAATTGATTGAATCCAAGGGTGTAGTAACTTTAGTCATGGAGGGTAGATTGTATTAGGTTGTTCTAATGCTGTCCAAAATCCTTTTTTATATTAACTGAAACTTGCCTTAGTCACATCTTGTGTATGTGTGTGTGTGTGTGTGTTCCTTGAAGTTGAAGCCACAGCCTCCCACGTGCTTTGCAAGCACTCTACCAGTGAACTGCACCCTAGCCTATGTTTAACTTTTTGTTTTGAGACAAGGTCTTGCTAAATTATACAGGCTGCCTCTGGCCTCAAACTTGTGATCCTCCTACCTCCACCTTGTGAATCACTGAGATTGCAGTCCTATGCCACCACTTCTGGTCATAGTCACATCTTGCCTTCAAAGCATTCACATGAACCAAGTTACTGGATAATGTTACAAGTTGATCCCCCATTTTACAAATGAGGAGATATAGTTAGGTGAGTTGAATTTTTGGCACCCAAGGGCATGTGGCTAGGATCCAAAGGGAAAGGACTAGATCCAAAACTTAAGACCAAGTCTTCTGAAGCCAAGAATAAGAATCCTTCCCATACTACAAGCAAATTCAGTAAATATGCTTTGTGCTTAATGGAGGCTGAATTATGGTATGGAGTAAGCAGATATTGTACCAGCTCTTAGCTTTGTGACTTTGGATGATTTATTTCATTTTACCATATTTTAGTTTTTCCATACATAAAATGGGAAAAGAGGTAGTAATAGAAACATTAGGAAATATGTAATAAATATAGGATTTTAGTAGAAAGGGATAAGAAATTTCCCTTTTCCCAAGGTCATCCCCTAGTCTTGGTTCACTGCTGATAATTTTCTCATATTTCTTCATTTGCTCAGAAATTCTTTATTTAAGTATCTTAGACGTTGTACAGTCTCGCTCATCTTTCCCTACACTTGTCTTGCACTCTTTGGGAAAACCCAAAGCAAACTATCTGTTCTTTGAATATTCCCTGATTTGGGGGCCTTTGCCTATCCATTTGTCCCTAATGTTTCTTCTTATCACTATTGGTTTAAATCCTACCAATCCTTCATGGTTCTGTTAAATGCAATATTTCCATACAGCACTTATAATTATTGGCTTCCTTCATGGACTATATAAGAACAAAAAATGATTTTATAAAGCATTCAATTATTCTCTCCCTCTAGATAACATTATTAAGAATTAATAACAGGCCAGGTACTGTGGCTCACACTTGTAATCTCAGTAACTAGGGAGGCTGCGGCAGGATTGCAAGGTCCAGGCCAGAGGCAGCTTGCCCAGTTTAGCACAAGTCCTGCCAAAAAAGAAAGAAAAGAAGGAAAGGAAGAAAGGAAGAGAGAGAGAGAGAGAGAGAGAGAGAGAGAGAGAGAGAGAGAGAGAGAGAGCGCGAGCGGGCAGGGGGCTGCTGGAGGTGCCGCCCAGTGCTCAGCGCTAGAGACTTGCCTAGCGTGCGAGAGGCTCTGGGTCCAACCTCAGAGCACTGAAAAAGAAAAAAAATTATAGCAGGCATAGGATTATATGTGATTGATTATTCCCAGCTACCGGTAATTCACAAAGGTTGATTTCTTATGTATTATGAAAGACAGCGGCCAAACACAGCTGGAATATGAAAATGGAACCTCTATTTTCAACAACTTCCAATATTACTCCTTTAAAAAATGGCTTCCGTATGCAAATGGCTATAATACCCTACGTGTTTATAAATAGCAACGAGATGCACTAAGAGAAGCAGCACAGTGGTGATTTTCATTGATGCCAACCCTCTCCTACATTCAAAGACGGCACAGGACTGCGCACCTCCGTGTTGCTTGAATTTATGTAGCATACTATTTTAAAACATTTTGTTGGATTTCAGAGCTGAAAAAAGTTCTTTAGAGAGGATTAAGTCTATTCTACCAACTAACTCCCCCTCACGCCTGCCAGTTTGTGGTACTGGAGGGGTTTGCGTGTTGCTATGAGGCTGAAGGCTATGCCATCGTATCTCAGATTACCACCAGGGGCACTCATGGTGGACAGGGTTAAACTGAATTTCCAGACTAAGACAGACTAGGGAGGAGGACCTAGCAACCCACTACAGACACGACTAACCGATGATAACCCTATGAACAGCAGAGAAACACTGGCAGATATAGTGCCAGAAAATGAGCCCCCCAGGTTGGAAGGCACTCAAAAGACGACTGGGGAAGAGTTACCTCCTCAAAGTAGAGTCTACCGTGATGATGGAAATGGAGTAAAGCCCCAGGGACCTCCACTTGCTGAGGTGACGCGACTCAAAGGAGGAGAAACAACTGTAAACATCCATTAACAACTGGAACACGGAAAGTAAGTAGTGTAACTTTAAGCCCCTAGCACCACCACCACCAAGTCGCTTGGAGCCAGGTCCTTGTGCGTCCCCTAGGCCGACCGCGGGAAGCGTCCTGCTGAGTTACAGAGACGGAGAGAGGAAAGCGGCGTTGGCCCGGCCGCTCTCATTTTTTAACAGGAGCTGAAAGTTTGCGCTCCAAATTCCTTTTTCAAGGCGCCGCTGGAAAGGGGCGGGTTCTCTCCCTGGAGGCCGGCACTGCCTCCCTCGCTCGGATTGGTGCAGAGTGAGCCAGAAACACTTTTAGGGCGGAGGAGAAAGGGCCGGGCGCCGGGAGGGACTTGTCGCCTCCAGGGTCCGATCCTAGAGGCGCTGGTGGGCGCAAGGCTTTGCCCGCGGCGGGGCTGCGCGTCCCGAGCAGAGGCTCCAGTGGCGGAGGCCGGGCGCCCGCGGGGATGTGGAATCCGCTGCATGAGTCCGGCTCGGCGGGGGCCGCGGGGCGCAGCCCGCGCTGGCTCCGCGCCGGGGCGGGGGCGCTGGCCTGCGGCCTCTTCGTCGCCGGCTTCCTCCTCGGTAGGACGCGTGGGCCAGGCCGACCCCGGCCAGCGCGCAGCCCCGGGTTCCTCGGGGGCGGCGGGAGGGGAGGAGGTCCTAGAGTCGGGCGGGAGGTCGCTGGTGGTGGCGCACGGTGAATTCCGAACCGGATCGTGTAAAGCGGAGTTGCACAGGCCAGGGCGGAGAACCGAGAGAGCTCGAAATTGGACTTGGTCTCCACCCGGAGCCCCGAGAATCGGGGGTCGCCTTAGCACAAGCGCAGCGCCCTGGGGTGTTGAACCAGGTGGAGCAGGGAGGCGGGCCTGAGCGGCGCTTTGGGGTTTTTAACTAGTGGGCTGGGCTGCTTCAGGTTTTTTGCACAATTCCACGCGTAATGGCAAGGGTGGTCCTTCCCCCTTTGCGTTCTTTTGCCCATAGGAGTCACAGAGGCTCGTTTGGGAAATGGGCGAGTTAGTCCAAGCAAGCTCACAAGACATGCTTCTAACTGGACTTTAGCGCACACGGCCAGTCCAAGGTCTCAACAGGCTGTCTGTCCACTCTTGCTCTGAATTCTAGACCCCCTCCGTGATTTGGGAGACCAGGACACGGACTGATTGCTTTTATTCAAATTCACTGTCTTCTGCTAGTTTCCTGGGTGGCCTTGGATTCTTAAAAGCCTTTTGAGCCGTATACTCTGTTCATGATTAACACATGGATGTTAGTAACTACTGCCTGTAGCCATACCACTGTGGCGTCCAATCCCGTCAGATCTCAGAAGTTAAGCAGGGTCAGATCTGGTTAGTACTTGGATGGGAGACCGCCCCGGAACACCAGGTGCTGTGGGCTTGGGAGAAGGAATCAGCAAGCCACTCCCCCAAATCAATCCACCATTGAAAATCGTATGAATAGCAGAGAAACAGACAATAATGTTTTGCTTGTTGTACATAGGGTGGCTATGAGTTCGACACCGACTTGACCGCACCTAACAACAGCACCAACATTACTAACTACCTAGGATTGTTGGGACCTTAAATGAGATCAGTGCTCAATGAGGATGTGTTTCTAATTGTTGTTGTTGTTGTTGTTAGGTGCCATCGAGTCGGTATCCGACTCATAGCGACCCTCTGTACAACAGGGGAAACACTATTGTCAGTGCTTCTCTGCTGTTCATAGGTTTTCAATGGCAGATTGAATTTTTGGGAGGGGGTTGCCAGGTCCTTCTCCCAAGCCTACATCTTCTGGTGTTCCCAGGCGGTCTCCCATCCAGGTACTAACCAGGCCTCACCCTGCTTAGCTTCTGAGATCTGACGGGATCGGATGCCACAGGGCTACAGCTGCAGGCGTTTCTAATTGAGCTTCCATTATTACAACTGGAAAAATGGGAATTAAGAATAGACAAAGTTGATATAGAGTTCAAATATCCCATATGACCTAAAAGCAATTTATCCTTCCCAGTATTTCCTTCAACCCACTCCTTGTGTTCACTGCTGACTCAGAATAGGTTCTTTAGTCCTTTTTTTTTTCTTAATATTTTCTGCCTTCCCCTCCTTCACAGCCCTCTACCCTCTTCCTCATGTTTTCCAAATCTCACTTTAAGTATCTCCTCTTCAAAACGTCCTTCCCTGATCCCACAGTCTAATCCAAGTTCTTTAGTTTCATAACTAAGTGAAAATGGATAACCTTTTGTGTCCAATTCTGTATTTTAATGTTTGTTTATATGTGTGTATATTTATATGTGTTCATATGATCAGCAATTGGAAAGCTACATGAAAGCTACATGTAACAATTTTATTCCTAGATGGTATAATTTCTCTAAATAAAACCTATAATGATTCCCTATCTCCCTTGGATTAAAATCAACTGAAGAGGCTAATGGCTCCACATGATCTGGCTGTAAATTGCCAGTGACCTCCTGTGTGCACGGGGTTTCCTGCAGAGATGTTGGGTAAATTGTGCTTCCATGGTAGCTTTCTGAACTTCAACTTCTCCAGTCTGTTTCAGTGGGAAACACAAAATCTCACCATATTTTGTTTTAGTTTCAGAACCAGAGCAAATTAGAAATCTGAGTTTTCAGACCGGCATTGTGGCACCCATCTGTAAACCCAGTGACTCAGTAGGGTGAGGCAGGAGGATTCTGAATTTGAGGCTAGAGCCAGCCTGCACAGTTTAGCAAGACCCTATCTCAAAATATAAAACTAACTAACTAACTAAATAAATAAATATAAAGGGTCTGAGGATGCAGTTCAGTGGTAGAACACTTGCCTAGCATCCACGAGACCCTGGATTCAATCCCATAGTATTACAAAACAAAACAAAACAAAAAGTTTGAGTTTCTTCAAACACTTTGAAATAATTTATATACTTGCAATATATTCATAGTTTATTATAAACATTTATTAAATGCTTATTATGATCAACATAGAAACAGTCACAGGAGAAAGAAGGTAGATCCCCTTTTTGCCTTCATTTTCAAAAGATTTTATTTGTCTCTGTTAGCTGGGACCTTAATACTATGTTTAATCTGAGTGCTGATTCCTCATAAAACATTGCTTAGAATAACAGCAACACAGGTTAACGAAATTCGATTAAAATACTTTGCAATTGCTTTGTAATTTAAAACCCTGTTTGCAATTGAAGTAGGCAAGGAAAATTAAACCTCAGAAAATCTGAGCTAATGTGAGAAATAATTGATAATTTGTGTTTTACATATAATAGGTACAATAATAAAGGAAATAAGATTTGTCTATGAGCTTGTATCTCATTACTGTATTTGGATGTATTTCATAGGGTGGTTTATAAAATCTTCCATTGAAGCTGCTAATACTATTCCCCAGCATGGCATGAAGAAGGCATTTTTGGATGAGTTGAAAGCTGAAAATATCAAGAAGTTCTTATAGTAAGCATGTACTTGAACATTTATGTGGACAATTTATTGGAAAATTTTATGGTTTCGTTTAGAAGTTGTGATCTAATATTTCGTGTGCAGAGACTGACCTTTCTTCCTTTTTTCCTTTCTTTGCAATACCTGGGGGTTGAAACTAGGGCTTCTCATGTGCTACGCAATGCTCTACCACTGGGCTGCACTCCTGGCCCACTTTTAATTTTTTTAATTTTGAGTCAGAGTCTTGCTAAGCTATTTAGGCTGCCTCTGGCCTCGAACTCAAGGTCCTCCTGCCTAAGACTCCCAAATTGATGGAATTATAGGCATGCACCACTGCACCAGGCAGGAATTGGCTTTTTTTGTTGAGGATCTTGTATCCCATTTCATGAGGATTAGGCGCTCAGGTGAACTTTATGTCATTACAGAGTCTTTAGAGCAGGAGGTAGTAAACTGCCTATAAATTGACCAGTCTCTGTGGGCCCACTGATCTCTGACACAACTACTCAGCTTCGCACAAAAGAAGTCATGGAAAATACATTAGCAAAGAAGGGTGCCGATTCTGATGAAATATTGTTTATGAGCCCTGAAATTTGAATTGCCTATATTGACAAGTCACAAAATCCTATTCTTCTGTTTGATCTACTTATTTAAATTAAAAAAAAAAATTCTTAGTCTGTGCACTTGGACTTTACTAAAACAGGCAGTGAGCCAGATTTGGTCAGAGGAAGTTAGTTTGCTGACTCATGCTTTAGAGGAAAATAATATATTTACATCAGGAAAAAATGAAATAGAAGTTGGAGTCAGACAGCATTGAGTTTGAATTTCATCTTCACACTTTAATATTCCTTTACTTTATGGAAGACCCTCCTCTGCCTCTTAGACTTATTCTATTATAATCATGTGTAACAGATAAAATAAATGTGGAGGTTTTGTTTTATTGTTGATTTGGGATAAATGCTGACTAAACTAATTTCTAACTACTTTCAATTTTTATTCACCAGTAATTTTACACGGATACCACATTTAGCAGGAACAGAACAGAACTTTGAGCTTGCAAAGCAAATTCAGTCCCAGTGGAAAGAATTTGGCCTGGATTCTGTTGAGTTAGCCCATTATGATGTCCTGTTGTCCTACCCAAATAAGACTCATCCCAACTACATCTCAATAATTGATGAAGATGGAAATGAGGTAAATAAATAAATAAACATCTTTCCCCAATCTATTCTTTCCAAATGCCTTCTGTGAAAGATACCTGTTTAAATGAAACTTGTGAATGATAGTTTTTAATATCCCATCAACAATGTCAATTAATTTCTTATAATGTTTGGATTCAATATGATTTGGGGAACATTATGAGATATTAATGCCTAATTATAGTTGTTTGTCTTTTATTTTTTAACAGTGCAATTTCAAATTGATATTTGAAATGTAATTTACTAGTAAGCTTGCAAGTAACTAAAATAGATACACTTGATAGGTTTAAATTGTAATGACACTGCACAGATTTGGAGTTACAAGGATAGTCAGAGACTTGGTGTATAGTTTGAGCCAGCAGGGTTTTTTGTTTATTTGTTTGTTTGTTTTTTAATGATTATGTTTCAACTGATCTTAGACAAAAGGCTGAGAAGCAATGAATGATCACGTCTCAAAAGACCATGTGTTGATGTTTTTGCCAAGAACTTGTGTGTGGGCATTTGGAGGCAATGTCTACAGAATTTGCGATCTTCTTTGCAAGTTAGTGCACATACATGCAAAAGAGAACACAACTGATAATTGAGATATTTCTAAACATGATATATATTCAATATGATATATATTCAATATATATATTCAATATAACTAATACTTTCATCCCTATTTAGCACACCTCAGAGCTACCATATCTAGCACATTCTATTTCAATCTAGGTAGCTTTCTTCAATCTTTTTGTTACTGAGCCTTTTAAACTATATAGCTTCAAACATGCTTATTGTTGTTGATAGGTGCCGTTGAGTGAGGTCCAACTCACAGTGACATTACGTACAGTTGAGTGAACATTCCCTGACACTGTGCCATGCCCTGTACTATGTCAATGTTTCTCTGCTCTCCATAGGGTTTCCAATGGCTGATTGTTTCAATACTGTTTTGGGAGTGGGCTGCCAGGTCCTTCTCCCATTTTTATGGTGCTGCAGATTGAACCCAGGGCCTCAGAGGGTACAGAGCAGCACTCTACCAACTGAGCTGCCCCCGGCCTGTCAAACCTGCTATATATTGTATATTCTCAATGCTAATGCTCTTTCAACAGTTTTAGACGGCTACAAAATTAGATGCAGATTATAATTGTCTCAGAGTCAAAGCTCTTGTATGAATCCAATCTGCATGTGAAATTTTCTTTCCTTCTTTCTTTCTTTCTTTTTTTGATAGTACTTTGCAAGTGTTCTTCCACCAGGCTATATCCAAGCCTATTTTTCATTTATATCTTGAGATAGGATCTTGCTAAGTAACACAAGTTGCTTCTGGCCTCAAGCTTGCAATCCTCCTGCCTCAGCCTCCTAAATTGCTGGGATTAGAGGTTTGTCCAATCATGCCAGGCTGCACATGATTCTAATCTGCATCTGATTTTGTAGCTTTCTAAAATTGTTGAAAGGGTGCAGATTAGAATCGAGAATATACAGATAAATAATCAGTGAACTGAAAATGTCCTGTGATCTGAATACTTGATTACTTTCAAAATATGTCATTAATTTTTTCCTATTGACAATGATTCAGTCTTTTCTTGTTAATTAATATATTGTCATGCCTTACAGTCATTAATTTAATCCCTTGCTAAATTCAATCACATGGTTCTGCAAAGTCTCTTACTTCCTATGTCTTGCACTGCGTGGCAATCATTATTCAACTGTAAGTTGATTGTTTTGATACTTACCTCTATTTCTATAAATAATATATTTATGTTGCTTTTATTACAGATTCTGGCATTATCTGTTGACACTGTGACATGTCAGCTCTTCATTTACCCCTCTGTCCTAACCCCAGTGCTCTCTCACTATCTCCCACCCCTCAGTGTAATTTGTTACATGTGACTAACTTCACAGCTAAACTGTGTTATAAACTATGATTCATTTCTAGTCTCCTGTGCAAGACAGACAAGTATCCCTGCACACAGGCAAGAAACAGATTATCTGAATCCTGAACCTTCTTATTTTGCCCTTTGTTGTTTTTGTTAGGTGCCGTCAAGTCGGTATCCTACTCATAACGACCCTCATAGGGTTTCCAATGGCTGACTATTTCGGGATTACCTTGGGAGTGGGTTGTAGGTCCTTCTCTTATTTTGCCCTTTAGGTCTCTGCTTTTTTTTTTTTTTTTTTTTTTTTTTGGTACTGAGCCCAGGTCCTTCTTCCTAGTTTTGCAACATCTCTACCTCTGAGCTGCACCCTCAGACCTTTATGATTTTTTTTTATCTTGAGTCATGGCCTCACTAAGTTATCCAGGCTGCCTCTGGCCTTGAACTTGCCATCCTCCACTTCCCAAGTCACTGGGATTACAGGCATGTGTCACTGTACCAGACAACATTTCTTTCATATTTTCATTTTTATGATTTTATGCTAAATGCTAGGTTACTTCTTTAGCAGTCTCAAAAATTGATTAATTTTCTATAGCTTTGTCTTTTTTAATTAATTAATTAATTAATTAATTAGGATAGGGTCCCACTTTGTAGTCCAGCCTGGTCTCAAAGCCATGATCCTTTTGTCTCAGCCTCCAAAGTGCTATGATTACAGGTGTGCACCATGGATGGCTGCTTTGTCTATTTTTCACCTATTTTTAATTTCTTCATCTACATTTTAATTCAGCATGTGTACAATAAATGCAGGAAATGTAGTCTTTACAAAAGAGTTTTATTCTCCATTTTTTTTATTGGCTCCTTCTGGTAAGCCTTTGTGTGTGTTTAGTGACTTTTGGCTTTGAGTTTTTCTTCCTTGTAACTGTGTGGGGAATTTTTAAGGCCTGAGTTTAAGACTCACATCTTGATAACGTCTGCTTGGCCTCAGAGGGCACCACAGACTAGGTGCTACTTTGAAACAACTTTTGTTTTTAGCACAAGGCATTTTGTACCAAAAAGGTGGTAAATGGAATACTGTAGGATTATGAATTCTCTGAGGCCTTTCTTCCCCCTCTACCCTAAAGCCATCACTTTCTGTGGAACAAGTTTATTTCTAATATGTCATTAACCCTGAAGAATATTGTTCTTTGGAGACCAGCCTTATGTAGGCATCTCCTGTTAGAATCCATTATTTGGACTGGCTTCAGATTCTCTTAATTCCTGTGTCCATTATATGGGGCCCCAGGCTTTGATAGATCCAACCAAGGCAAAGCAGACTATTCTAGTCAGCCTTCCATCACTAAGGCAAACCACCCAATATAATTAACTTGAAAAAAAATTGTTTTGCTCACGGTTTTGGAGGTTCCAGCCCATGATTAGAGGGCCTCGGTCAATGTAGCACATAACTATGGCAGCGTGTGGGAGAGCAAACTGCTAACCTCATGACGGGAAAGGAAGAGGCTGGGGCCTCCCAATCCCCTTCAAGGCATGCTGTCTGCAACCTGAAGACCACCTTCAAGGCCCCTTCTCATAAAGGTTCCACCACTTTGCACCCGAGCCACCCTGGGGACCAAGACTTTAACTCATTGATGTTTGGGGGACATTCAACGTACAAACTACATCAAAGACTTCAGTGCTACCTCTCAGGATTCCTGTTCTCAATATCTTTATCCCCCCACTTTGGCTTCTGAGTATTCTCTACTTTTATTTCCAGTCCCATTATGCACTCAAAATAATACATACTTTGTTTCACATCTTTCATTCTTTCCAGTGTGAATGTTATTCAGTGTGTCTAGATACTGTTCCATATCTCTCAATTATGTAAATTTAATATTTAATTTGTACCTAAAATTATTTTAGCACTATTATAAGTGATTGTGATTACTATTCAACAATATGTTTGTATTGGAGGACTAGCATTTTTAGTTTTTATTCAGAGGAAATTTTCTCCCCTGAATTGAAAGCTGGTGCTTATAGATTCTCTTAGGGACCTCAGAAGATTACTTATTTCTGACCTTTTGTAAAGTAACTATATATTTAGGCTTCTATCTATACCAAACAAGGATGTATCCGGCTTTGAAAAAAATCTATTACTAAATTAAATATTTAAAAAGGGGAAAATACAATGCAACATTTAAAAAAGAAAAAGCAATAAAATGTGTCATTTTTTTTCTCTTCTTGATGATATAGTTGTTCTTCTTCCATTTGGAAGATCATCTTATTTTCTCCTCTAAACCTCTTTTTCAGTTATTCAGAAACTCCCTCCCCTATTTATTTTCTGATTTTTCAATTCTTATTTATTTGTTTATTTTGTTTCTTTAATTTTGCTTCCCTAAATAGGTTTTGAGGACAGAGTCTGAAAGTGTTTATCTTATGAATTCCTCACAGCTTTTAGGACAGTTTTGGGTATCTGATATTATCATCAGAATAATACATGATTGATTAATCCTCTTCTGACAGGAGAGATAATGTGCATTTTTCCTTGCTTGATTGTAATAATCAAACTTTAATGGATTTACTTTGATTATTGTATTTGTTTCTCTAGATTTTCAACACATCAATATTTGAACCACCTCCACCAGGATATGAAAATGTTTCAGATGTTGTGCCACCTTTCAGTGCCTTCTCTCCACAAGGAATACTGGAGGTAAAAATGCAATACAATGAAATAAAAATGACACACAGAAGCCCCACCTCCCCTCATGTACATAGGCAATAATTATAGGGTAATAAGAGGAATTTTTATATAATTCAAATTCATCATTTTTCTATATACCCCTGAGGCACACCCCTGAGGCAATCATTCTTCTGATTTTTTTTTTTTTTTTTTTTTTTGCTATCAGGGCTATTTAATTTTCCCTTGCTGTGACAAAATACCTGAGGTAAACAAGTTAAGAGAGGAAAGACTTATTTTTGTTTATGGTTTCAGAGGTTTCAGTCCGTGGTTGCTAAGCCCCATCACTTTGGTTCTGTGATAAGATGGAACATCATGGCTGAAGGGCACGGTGCAGAAGAGCTGCTCCCCTCATGGTGATCAGGCAGTGGGGGGAGAGAGAGGAGGGGAAGAGGCTGAAGACATGATGCACCCTTCAAAGGCACTCCCCCAACAACCCACTTCCTCCAGTCAGGCCCCACTTTCCATCACCTCCCAATAGTCCAATGCATTATGAACCCTTCAATGGATTAATCTATTGTTTGGTTGATGCCCTAATGATCCAATCGCTTTCCAAAAGCCCCTCCTCGAACATGACATTGGGGACCAAGCCTTTGAAATATAAGTGGGGGAACCCTTCATATCCAAACCATGATACTACCATGGATCCATTAGACCCATTTTACCTATTCTAGAAATTCATATAAATGGAATTGTACGGCATGCAATTTTTTTGTGTGTTTGTATTCTTTCACCAAATGTAGAGTCTGTGAGATCCATGTTGTATCATGATCAGTAGTTTGCTCCATTTTCTGTTGAATGTCTTAGTTTATTTGTGTTTCTATAACAAAACACCACAGACTGGGTAATTTGTAAAGAAGAGAACTGTGTATCTGAGTTTTGGAGTGTGGGAAGTCTGAGATTGAGGTACCATCAGGTTTGGTTGTGTGATGAGGGCTTCTCATTCCTTCCAAGATGGTGCCTTGTTGCTGTGTCCACCAGAGAGGGAACACTGTGTCCTCAGATAGCAGAAGGAGAAGGGCAAGTAAACCTAGTGCTTTATGTATCCCCTTATATAAAGGCCTTGAACCCATTCATAAGGAGCCTACATGGCCTAATCACCTCTTAAAGGCCCCACACTGGACCCTACTATATTGGTCAGTAAATTTCAACACCTGAATATTGAAGGACATACATTCAAACTACAGCAGTGGGAAAGCTAAATTTGGAAAAGTTAAATAAAATTTATTAGTATATCTGTTAAAATGCTCTGTTAATATAATATTTAACACTAAGCAAATTCAATTCTGGATGAGGTGAGCTAATGGTATCCAGGACAAATTCACAGGAAGGTGCTAGCTGAAAGTTGAGTGTGTCGGATCATCAGTCAGGATTACCACTATCAGGGATGAACTATTATGGAAAACGTCCCAAGAAAATCTTTGCACTCATAATTGAATTGCTATTGTAAAATCTATCTATCTTTACCAGTCAGGTATGTTGTAGGAACACAAGGTTAAGTCAGATGTGGTGGTGTGCACTTAGGAGGCTAAAGCAGAAGGATCACTTGAACCCAGGAGTTCAAGGCCATAAACCAAACAAACCCAAAACCTAAAAGGGCCATTTAATATCAGGTAATGCCACATGTATATTAAGTTAAAAATTATTTCTATGGTTTTCAAATGAATGTGACTTATCACCTTATTTCTAATTTTAAAAAACCTTGTTGGTTTTGTTGTTGTTAGGTGCCATCAAGTCGGTATCCGACTCATAGAGACCCTCTGTACAACAGGGGAAACACTATTGTCAGTGCTTCTCTACTGTTCATAGGGTTTTCTATGGCAGATTGATTTTTGGGAGGGGGTTGCCAGGTCCTTCTCCCAAGCCTACAGCTTCTGGTGTTCCCAGGTGGTCTCCCATCCAGGTACTAACCAGGCCCAACCCTGCTTAGCTTCTGAGATCTGACAGGATTGGATGCCACAGGGCTATGGCTGCAGGCATTTAAAAACCTTATAAACTTATAATAGGAGAATATTTTCTATTGGGTACATGAAATTTATTTCAAATGGACTGTTAACATTATATTTAAAATTGGCACATAATAGCTGGGCCTGTAATCCTAGTGACTCAGGAAGCTGTGCCAGGAGGATCATGTGTTCAAGGGCAGACGCAGCCTGCATAACTCAGCAAGACCCTGACTCAAAATAAAAACCTGAAAAATGGTCTGATGGAGCACTTGCAAAGTATATGCAAGTCCGTGAGTTTAATCCCCAAGTACCACAAAAAATATTGCCACATAATAAGGATGCTTGTAGTCAAACTTATTTGATAATTGACATGAAATAGAAATGGAGGATGTAACAGGAAAGAAGACACAGTATATTTTAGAACTCATGTGTATTGAAGTTACTTAGCCTTCTTTTACATGTTAAGGCATACTAGTATCATGCATTCAAAGGAGCTCCCCTATTTCACTGGTTTTCACTTGGTGTCTCATTCTTATTTTCAATTCCATTCCTCTTCTCTACTCCCAATATTCACACATCCACTCTAATGTATTTATGTCCTTAGATATGTACATGGTATTGAAATACATGGGGTTTTTCTGTTTTATACATTTTAAATCATATAAATAGCATTATACTTAAAATTTACTTGATTTCTTACTAGTCTTTTCAAAATATATCTGTGTCTATCTAGGTCAGCTCTTGCTATAACATGGATCTCACAGACTATGTTTAGTGAAAGATCTAGGTCATAGTTGCATATTTTTCATCTTATGTGAACACCACAAGCAATTTATCCTTAGTGTCTATTAGACGTAATTTGTCTCTAAGCTCCCATTGTCCCAAACAGCATCATAGCTAATATACTTATAAGTGTCCCAGTATAAGCCCATGCAAGTGTCTCTGTGCACAATAAACCACACTCAGGGTTGCTGTGTTACGTTGTTATTGTCATACTTAATTTCCCAAGGTCTAACCCGTAGTAGTCATACCCCCACTGACAATGGGTGAGGGGTCTTCTTTCTTTATATTTCCATAAATACTTGAAATTATACAGCTGTAATTTTTGCTCATCTAATTGCTTTTTTGTACATATTCATATACACATAACCAGATGCATGATATATGCAAAAATATTAACCAATACATCTTCACTTTAAAATAGTATTTATATTACCATATCAGAGTTAAACATATATGAACTAACAACATATAAGAGCAGAAAATATGGATGAAGGAACATACTAAACATACTAAACATACTAAATACACTTTAAAAATCTTATTAGTTGGATAGATGAATGCGAACCAGTTGCAGAACACTGTGAAATGTATTGAGCAGTGAAAAGGTTATGTATGGACAAACGGATTATGATTCTAGGTAGGAAGACAGGCTATTATAAACTGGAAATTTCACCCACTTTAGTTTGTAGATTTACTGCATAGCCAATTAAAATCCACCAGTAATTTTCAAACTTTGATATAATTATTCTCCTCATAAGAAGGCATCATAGAGATCACATCACTTATTTCTTTCATATATGCTTAAATTCTGACAGATCAATGGCAAGATAGAAGGAACATGTTATTTTGTATGGAACAGCTGTTCAAAGGCAAGATGAGTTGACTACCTTGTGTGCTTTGCTGGGTCATCCTAACCCAGCCAGTAGAGTGTTAATTCTCTTTTAAATTATGTGTGTCTGTAAAATGTGCGTAAGATATTTTGTTCTGAGTAATCTTTGAATCTCCATCCAAATCCTATGAGATATGGAATGTTGGGCTCTGCATTAGGCCCTTTGAAATGTGCAGTTTGACAATGTACACAAAATATAGTCTCAGCTATTAGTTCTTAAACTTCAGTGTGTGTTACATTAATGTAGACAGTTTGTTAATCACAAATTCAGGTCCTCACCCCCTGAGGTTCAGTGGGTCTATAGTGGAGCCTAAGAATTTGTGGGTGTTTCTAGCTAGGTCTTAGCTGCTACTGTTCTGAGAGTTCAGGCACCATTCTCAGAGACCCATTGGTCTCTCCCAATTCTGTCTCTATTAACAAGAGCGGGAAAGGAAGTTTGAAGATATCAGGAAAAAGTTCTAAGCCAATAGTGTAAGATTGTATTTACTCACAGTCACAGGACAATAGTACACTGTAAAGTACATAGGAAGGTCATTGTCTGAAAACAAAGCCTTTTTCTAACCAACAATGGCAACTTGCATTAAAGAAAAGCTGAGAAGGCACATCTCTCACACTTGCTTTCGTTTGCAAAGTTTACCGTCAGTTTTAAACTAATGTCTTCCCCAATCCCTTTTCCATCATAATGTGATTGGTGAGTTTACCAATCTATCTAAAGATAGCTACCATTTTATACCATTTATTGTGAGTTTGCCAATCTATCTAAAGATAGCTACCATGTAATAACATTTAAAGAAATAGTCTCCTAAAAGTCTGTGATATTACAAATAAATTTCAAGTAGGATGCATTCATTTTTTTTCTTCAATCAAATAGGTTAGTTGTAGCCACAGTTAAAATAGGGTAAGAGTGGGTTCTACAAAGGCTAACAATTACAAATCACAGATATTATGCTATTATTAGCAGTGCACTGGTCTTAGGAAGAAATACAATAGCTGAAAGTGTTCATGTTACAGAAGTAAAGACTCAAATGTCATCTCCTCAATTCGATTTAGAATTGAACATATTTATTTAGAATTTTATTTAGAATTTTATTTAGAATTGAACATATTCAAGGACTAATTTACTGTTTGCATATTCCAAACTCTTGCTTTAATTTCTATACCTTTTACCACCTATTAATATGCTATATTATTTGATTAGATGTTAACTTTAATATTTATTATTATTTTTTATTTTTATTTATTTATTTATTTATTTATTTTTTGGTACTAGGGGTTGAACCTGGAGCCTCAAACATGCATTTTGCGAGCTCTCTACCACTGAGCTGCACCCCCAGCCCATTTTTTACTTTTGAGACAATATCTCACTAAATTACACAGGCTTTCTCTGCTCTTGAACCATGATCCTCCTGCCTCCACCTCTGGGTGGTCTCTGGGATTACAGGTGTGTGCCCTACCTCTGTTTTTTTTTTGTTGTTGTTGTTGTTGTTTTGTTAGTATTAGAGGCTTGAACCCAAGGGCTTTGTGCATGTTAACTATACTGAGCTGTGCCTCCAGGATTCTCTCTTTTAATTTTGTTTTTGGGACAGTTGTTGTTGTTGTTGTTAGGTGCCCTTGAGTCGGTATCCGACTCATAGTTACCCTCACAGGGTTTTCAATGGCTGTTTTGGGATTGCCTTGGGAGTGGATTGCCAGGTCCTTCTCCAATTTTTGCGGTGCTGGGAATTGAACTCGGGACCTCAGAGACTGCAGCGCAGTGCTCTACCAACTGAGCTAAATACCAGCCCCTTTTGGGACAGAGTCTTGCTAAATTGTGCAAGCTGCGTCTGGCCTTGAACTTGTGATCCTTCTGCCTCAGGTTTTGAGGCACTAGGATTATAGGAATGTGCCATAATGCCTGGCTCTAATGTTTTATTATCTTAATGTTTCCCTCTTATCTCCATAATATAAGTTCCTTAAGGCCAAGGAGTTTTTGTATCACCTAGAACACTTGCACATTATAATAGATCTTAAACAAATTTGTCAAATGATCTTAGAATCAACTTGGAAACAATTCTATTTTAATATTTGGTATAAGTTTTTGTGTATATGCATTGGGAAATTTAGTTAAAAAGGAAAACTACAACCAAAATAAAATTAGAAGATGTTGGGAATCCTTTGGGACAGAGGCTTCAAACTGAGGTGCATGAAAACTATCCAAAGGCAGGCATGGGATTGTTTTAAGGAAATCAATTTCCAGGTCATAAATAGTCCAGTGCACTCTTTTGTGGAATTGAATCCTAGCATCTAGTGAGGTCTCACTGCTACTCTGTCCCCATCTCCCTAACTAATAACATTTGCTCTTGTTTTTACAAAAGAAAAACACTTTCCACTCATCCTAAAACACATGTTGTTGTTGTTGTTAGGTGCCATTGAGTCAGTATCTGACTCATAGTGACCCTCATAGGGTTTTCAATGGCTGTTTCGAGATTGCCTTGGGAGTGGATTACCAGGCCCTTCTCCCATTTTTGCGGTGCTGGGAATTGAACTCGGGTCCTCAGAGACTGCAGCTCAGCACTCTACAAACTGAGCTAAATCCCAGCCCTAAAACACATATGAACCATTAATTCAGGTTTTAAAAAATCCCCACAGTTCCAAAATTTTTAGTTTTAATGTTCAAATAGCTGGGTCCCCCATGTATCTGTCAGCTTATTGTTCTGGGGGCTTGCATGTTGCCGTGATGCTAAAAGCAATCCCACTGGGATTTTGATACCAGCAGAGTAACCCATGGTGAACAGATTTCAGCTGAGCTTCCAGACTAAGACCAACTAGGGAGGAGGACCTGGCAGCTCTCTCCTGAAAGAATTCGCCATTGAAAACCTTATGAATAGCAGAGAAGCACTGTCAAATAGAGTGCTGGAAAATGATGGAAACAACTGGGGAAGAGTTGCCTCCTCAAACTAAAGTCGACATTAATGACGAAAACAGAGTAAGCCCCAAGACCTCCATTTGCTGATGTGGCACAACACGAAATGAGAAGAAACACAATGACTGCAACAATGGGCTCAAACATAGAACAACTGTGTGTGTTGCAAGGTGTTGGGGAATATTTCATTCTGTTGTAGATAGGGTTTCTATGAGTCAGATCCCACTTAATGGCACCTAACAACAAACAACAAAAATATTTGAGTAACAAATTCTTTGGCAAGTCACATGGTTTGCAATTGAACAAAGTAAATAGTAAATCCAATTGAGTCTCCAGCTGATATCAGAAGTAACTGGCATAATGGATGAGTGTGTGATTTTCCAATTGTAACTGATATGAAGTTTTTATCGTGTAGTGACAGTTCTCTAACAAAACTTTTTTCATTCATAGCCAGTTTCTCAGAACTTATTGGTAAAACCAGCAAATGTGAATAGAACTGTTGTTGATCCCTCGCTCACTCTAGCAATCACTAATTACCCACACATGTATCAGATCATGCTTTACTATCCCATGCATTGCATTAAGAGATGCATTTCTAGTTAAATTTTATTCTGATATATTATTTGTGAAGATTTCTGATCATATTATCAGACTCAGTTTGATACTACTAATAGAATGATGAATTATGCCTAAAATACTTTTAAACATTTGATTTATGTAATATACTTAAGGAAATTTGACAGTTATTAATAAAAGATTTTTTAATCTAACTAGATTGAAGATAATAGAATTTGAAATGAAATTTGGTGCACTAGATAATAATTGTGCTAGAAAATAATTATCTTAACAAAATAGATAATAATTATCTTAACAAAATAATTATCTTAAAATTTAACTAGAGATGCATTTCTTAATGCAATGCATGGGATAATAAAGCATGATCTTATAAATGTATGAGGAATTAGTTATTGCTAGAGTGAGAGAGGGATCAAATTAGGGCTGGGATTTAGCTCAGTGGGTAGAGCATCACTCTGCAGTCTCTGAGGTCCTGAGTTCAATTCCCAGCACCACAAAAATGGGAGAAGGACATGACAATTCACTCCCTAGGCAATCCCAAAACAGTCAGCCTTTGAAAACCCTATAGAGGTCACTGTGAGTCACACACAACTGGAGGACACCTAGCAACAAGATAATCATTAAGTAATATTCTCCTGAAATCAACATCTCAGGCACGGGAACGACAGTTGGGTTAGGCAGAGGAGGAAGTCACGCTGAGATGCTAGCTCAAGGGCAGCCCTGGCTGACTCTGTGCGGAGCTCTAGAGTTGTTGTTAGGTGCCATCAAGTTGTGTCCAAATCATAGTGACCCTCATTGGGCTTTCAATGGCTGATTGTTTCAGGATTGCCTCAGGAGTGAATTGCCATGTCCTTCTCCCATAGCTCTAGAGTAGTCCTTCAAAATTGTTGTAGGTTAGACTGAAATGTCCAGGTCTTTGTATTCTCACATCAGTCATTGACTGTGTGGCACCGTAAAATAGTGACATGACCTTGAGCAATGTGCCTGTGCAGCTGAAGCAATCCTTGAAGGGTTTGTCACCTGAAGGTTTCCACAGCACTAAAGCCTTCCCCGAACCTGAAGCATCATTCATTGAAGGGGAATCTGGATAAGGCATCTTGGTGTCTATTACAAATAATTTTACTTTAGAAAAAATGCTGTAGAAGGGGAACAAAATACACACTTAAAGAGAAAAAGATGATGTTGAACAGTAAGCAGGCATAGATAGCATTTAAATTCTTTTGGATATATGTAAAAAGTGATATAAATTGTTTTGAGGAATGATAATAAAAAGCTTTATGTATCCATGTATAAGAAATGAATGGGTATCTTGCTTTTCAAAATTAATTTAGGGTCTACAGGAGAAAAATATTGGAAGATCACTTATCTAACCCAGCAGGTCACTTTATAAATGAGAATGTTGGGACTCAGAGATATTATAATACTTGCACATAATCATACACATAATGATTAAAATTAGACTTCCAAAGCAAGATCTGATCTCTTTAGCTGATGATTGTGAAGACTTGTTGTTGTTGTTGTTGTTAGGTGCCGTTGAGTCAGTATCCGACTCATAGCGACCCTCTGTACAATAGGGGAAACACTATTGTCAGTGCTTCTCTGCTGTTCATAGGGTTTTCAATGACAGATTGAGTTTTGGGAGGGGGTTGCCAGGTCCTTCTCCCAAGCCTACAGCTTCTGGTGTTCCCAGGCGGTCTCCCATCCAGCTGCTAACCAGGCCTGACCCTGCGTAGCTTCCGAGATCTGACGGGATCTGATGCCACAGGGCTACAGCTGCAGGCAAGTTTTTCTGTAGCTACTAAATAAAACACAAATAAGAACAAACATTATTTAATTCATGTGTCTTATCTCATCTAATGGCTTTCTCAATTTAACATCACTTCTCCCTTGAATCACTCAGTTGAGGCTAATGCTTTTCTGATCCTTTCACATGTACTTGCTCTTTTCTCTCTTGCAAAGATACCAGACATCCCTTATGCAGAGAAATGTCTTTATGTTATATTTCATTTTAAACCATTCACGCACTTTACAGGGGGATCTAGTGTATGTTAACTATGCACGAACTGAAGACTTCTTCAAATTGGAGCGGGACATGAAAATCAATTGTTCTGGGAAGATTGTGATTGCCAGATATGGGAAAGTGTTCAGAGGAAATAAGGTAAAGATCATCCCTTTCCTTTATCCCCAACACGAAAAGTTATAATCCAGTACATTTTATATCTTCAAACTTTTTGAGGACTATGCTAGTTTTATATTCTGTAACTGCCCACCAGACAGTGTAGGCTGGGATGAGCAGAGCAGATTTCCTGTACCTGCAAGTTATGCTTGAGACCTGTGAAGAAGCACACACTGGCTTGTTGTTCACTTTCAGTACCTTTATTTTAAATATTTTCTCCAAAATATTTAGTAGATTAATTTTTTTTTCTTTTGAGATATAGTCTGGCTATGTGGCCGAGGGTGATGTGGATCTCAAAATGATCCTCTAGCCTCAGCCTTCCTAGTGCTGGAATTACAGGTGTGTACTACCATGCCAGCCTGCAGCTGTAGCCCTGTGGCACCCGATCCTGTCAGATCTCGGAAGCTAAGCAGGGTCGGGCCTGGTTAGCACCTGGATGGGAGACCGCCTGGGAACACCAGAAGCTGTAGGCTTGGGAGAAGGACCTGGCAACCCCCTCCCAAAACTCAATCTGTCATTGAAAACCCTATGAACAGCAGAGAAGCACTGACAATAGTGTTTCCCCTGTTGTACAGAGGGTCGCTATGAGTCGGATACCTACTCGACGGCACCTAACTACAACTACCATGCCTGGGTTAAATTTTAATATGTCATTTTTGTGGATGATAAGAGAAACCAATTTTCACATAGCAGATTTTAAGTTATTGTCATGGGATTTGTTAATTTTTTTTCTCTTTTGTAAGAAATTAAACAAATAGGAATCTGGATTGAGGAATCTATTTGCTTAGTGAGCTTCTAAACTAGCAGAAGAAAAGCAAGTGCTTGCTATCACTAATACAAGAATGTCCCAGATCTGATGTCCTGATGGCTGATCCATTCTCAGAACTTAAAGTAGGGAAAAGAAAAAGCCAATTCTCTGTAAATACATCCTCAACTGTAAGACTAAAAACAAAAGGTTGAGGCTAAAGCTTAACTACTCACTTAAATATAATTTTGAAATTTGATTTTACCAAATCTGGGACAACTAACTCAAAATAAGAAAAGAAAGACATTGTGTTTTCTAGGTTAAAAATGCCCAGCTGGCAGGGGCCAAAGGCATCCTTCTATACTCAGACCCTGCTGACTACTTTGCTCCTGGGGTGGCGTCTTATCCAGATGGTTGGAATCTTCCTGGAGGTGGTGTCCAGCGTGGAAATGTCTTAAATCTTGACGGTGCAGGGGACCCTCTCACACCAGGTTACCCAGCAAATGGTGAGTGACCAGGCCTCAATCAGCACAGGAAACTTCACATGTTTAAGTGATTTTATACAGGATTTCCTTTGAGGCAATGACTAAGTATATCTTTTTCTTATTCTCTTTGCTTCTAGGAATAAAGTTTCCAAATTCTAGCCAGGCATAATAACACATAATCCTAGGAAACTGAGGCAGGAAAATTGCAAGTTTGAAGCCTGCCTGGGCTATATAGAGAGTTCAAGACCTAGCTGGGCAACGTCATGAGAGCCTAGACAACATAGGGACACTCCGTCTCAAAATAAAAATAAAAATGTTTTGGGGTGCAGCCTAGTTGTAGAGTGCTTTCCTAGCATATGCAAGGTCCTAGATTCAATCCCCAGTACAGTGTAGAAAAAAATTCCAACTCTGAAAATTATTGTTTCCGGTCCTTCATCTCTTATTTGGAACCCTTGGGCCTGATAGGTTTGGAATCCAGACTTTTCCAAATTGTTCAAAAACTAATATGGTGCATATAACATATGTTGTTGTTAGGTGCTGTCGAGTTGGTATCCGACTCATAGCGACCCTCTGTACAACAGGGGAAACACTATTGTCAGTGCTTCTCTGCTGTGCATAGGGTTCTCAATGGCAGATTGATTTTTGGGAGGGGGTTGCCAGGTCCTTCTCCCAAGCCTACAGCTTCTGGTGTTCCCAGGCGGTCTCCCATCCAGGTACTAACCAGGCCCGACCCTGCTTAGCTTCTGAGATCTGACAGGATCGGATGCCACAGTGCTGCCCCTGCAGGCATATAACATATGTTGTTGTTAGGTGCTGTTGAGTTGAGTCCGACTCATAGCTACCCTATGTATAGCAGATTGAAACACTTGCCGATTCTGTGCCAGGCAAACCATCTTATTTATGTTTAAGCCCATTGTTGCAGACACTGTGTCAGTCCATCTGGTGGAGGGTTTTCCTCTTTTGCGTTGACCTGCCACTCTCCCAAACATGATGTCCTTCTCCAGGGATTGATCTCTCCTGACTACATGTCCGAAATATGTAAGACGCAGTTTGGCCATTTTTGCTTCCAAGGAGCACTCTGGTTGTACTTCTTCTAGGACAGATTTGTTGGTTCTTTTGGCAGTCCATGGTATATTCAATAGACGTCTCCAGCACCACAATTCA
>VMDO01000606.1:56112-73064 GCA_007922755.1 Pedetes capensis | reverse complement strand
TGTCTTCAATGTGACATCTTTGCTTTTCAATACTCTAAATATAACATATAGTGCATAACATTTACGTAGGAGCCTGGGATAGAATAAAAGACAAGTATATAAATATTCCTGCAGCAAAATATATGAATATTGATACTAAGTGGGTATAAATTATGAATATAAACAGACTCATGCCTTAGCAAATGAGTCAAATGAGTTCAGATCATGTCAGGTTTTATTGTCAAGTAAACTCACGCCAACTTTATAGTTTTCACAGGTTTTTTTATTTTACTTCTATCTAGTTGATAAAGTATGTTGTTGTTGTTATTAGGTGTCATCGAGGCGGGTCCAACTCATTGCCACCCTATCTACAACAGAATGAAACACTCTGCAACTCTGTACGGTGCCTGGCTCGATTGTCAGTGCTTCTCTGCTATTCATAGGGTTTTCAATGGCAGATTGTTTTGGGAGTGGATTGCCAGGTCCTTCTCCCTAGCCTGCAGTACCTGGTATTCTTAGGTGGTCTCCCATTCAAGGACTAACCCTGCTGACCCTGCTTAGCTTATGAGATCAGGCAGGATCAGATAGTACGGTGCTATGGCTGCAGGCTGATAAAATATACAAGAACAGAAATTCTATAAAGGCATTAAATTGTTGTTGTTGTTAGGTGCTGTCGAGTCGGTATCTGACTCCTAGTGACCCTGATAGGGTTTTCAATGGCTGACTGTTTCGGGATTGCCAGGCCCTTCTCCCATTTTTGTGGTGCTGGGAATTGAACTCAGGACCTCAGAGACTGCAGTGCAGTGCTCTACCAACTGAGCTAAAACCCAGCCCAAAAAGCATTAAATAGCACATTTAAAATATAGAGCCCAGAAAGGATGCATTGTTTTGTTGCTATCACTAGATATTGTTGTTGTTGTTAGGTGCCATCAAGTCATGTCCGACTCATAGCGACCCTCATAGGGTTTTCAATGGCTGACTGTTTGAGGATTGCCTTGGGAGGGGGTTGCCACATCCTTCTCCCAGTTTTTGTGGTGCTGGAAATTGAACCTGGGACCTCAGAGTCTGCAGAGCAGCTCTCTATCAACTGGGCTAAATCTCAGCCCAAATATTAGTGATAACCATTAAGAAGTGTTTCCTAATACCAGCCTCTACATGCATCAACAGCCTTATAAGCTTGGTGATATTATTATCTCTATGTGACAGGAAAGGAATGTGAGGCTAGGAAAAGTAAGCTGTCTTCCCAAGAGCATTGCACCAGTAAGTGAGGAATTGGAATTCACACCCCAGCCATCTGGCTTAAGTGTCCACTCACTTGTGTTATGCTGAAGTGTTACCTTGTAAAACATTAATAAAAGGACCTAAATTAATTTGCATGAACTCAACTATCTGATGTTTGCAAAAATCTGTGATCATTTTTTTGTGTGTAGTTTTAAGCTAATTAAATTTATATAACTTGGATAGAAGACTGTGTCTCATATGATAGATTCCTCTAAATTCCTCTAAATATTTCTAAGTTTTTAAAAATGCAACTTCTTCCAAGTTCTGTTGATTATGTAAAGCTAAAATTGTGAAAATTAAATGAGATTAATTGGAATATTCCTATTGGTCGTCACATTAAGTGATAGAATTTTAGGAGGAAAATCATGTTATCACTATGGAGCTCACATTTATTGAATTCGCTTTTGCACCCTTTAAATTTCCTCACTTTAATTCTTATTATGGGATACTTTTAGTATATACAAACGTGGAGCTAGCTATCAACATTTTTGTCAATCTTGCCTTATCTATTCATCCTTTTTTTTGTTTTAACTCTAGAGAATATGGAAACAAGTCCAGCACAGCGTATCATTTGACCATTTTATCTGTAAAAAGAATAAGCTTTTGCCAGGCATGGTGGCACATGCATGTAATCCCAGCATCTTGGGAGGCTGAGGCAGGAGGATAGCAAGTTCAAGGCCAGAGGCACAACTTAGAGAGACCCCATCTCAAAATAAAAAATCAAAAAGGGCCTGGGGATGCAGCTCAGTGGTGGAGTGCCCTGCGTTCAATCCCCTAGTACTACCAAAAAAAAAAAAAAAAGAAGAAAAGAAAAAAAGAATTTCCTATATTTCTTATTACATAATTTTAAAACTTGGAACAAAAATTTTTTTAAAAGGAAAAAACAGCACTAATTTTTCTTAAATGTGAAGAAATATCAAAGTACATATTTTTATTTTAAGGTAAAGTTTACATTCAGTAAAATGTAAAAATCTGAGTTCAGATCAATATATTTTGAAAACTGCATACATTCATGTCACCCAAAATAAAATGTAAGGACTTTTCTTTCATTTCAGAAAGTTCTATGTGCCCTTTTCTGGTCAATATTCACTGTGCCCTCTAGAAGCAACCACTTTTTGATATTTGGCACCATAAATGCCTGTAGACATACCACCCCGGTGTCTGATCTTGTTAGGTCTCAGAAGCTAATCAGGGTTGGGGCTGGTTAGTACTTGAATGGGAGACCACTTGGGAATACCAGATACTACAGGCTAAGGAGAAGGACCTGGAAGCCCACTCCCGAAACAATCCATATTGAAAACCCTATAAATAGCAGAGAAGCACTGATAATGGCGCCAGGCATGGCACAGTGTAGGGTAGTGTTTCATCTGTCACTGTGAGTGAAAGCACCTGACAACAACAATAAACACCATAAATTAGTTTGCTAGGCTTCCAAATTCATGTAAATGGAATCACACTGCAGGTACTATTTTGTACCTTGCATATTTCATTCAGTGTAATGATTTGAGATTGTCCATAAGATTTTCCCATTTTGTTTATATTAATGGTTTGTTCCTTTCAATTGTTTATTTCCACTCTGTTATGGGACTCTACATGGATTCTGTTGTCAGAAATGTGTTGTATGATATAAATGTGGCTGCTTTAAACAGTTTTGTACAGGTCTTTCTTTTGTACATATGTTTTTGTTTATCTTGAGTAAATACCTAGGAGAGGAATTTCTATTCCATGGTGCAATTTCTGTTTGACATTGCTTTTCAAGAGAGTTCTCAGCCATTGCTTAATTTTATACTCTCACAGCAATGTGTGAGAGTTTCATTTCCTCCTCATTCTTGATAACATTTGGAATCATCAATTTTTTTATTAGATCCAGAAGATGCAAACTGGGAATGTATTTAATGTTATTTGCAGAGATATTTGAAATACTGAGTTTTTATTGGAGGTATATTCTCCCCCTCACTCCCCAGAATATGCTTATAGGCGTGGAATTACAGAGGCTGTGGGTCTTCCGAGTATCCCTGTTCACCCAATTGGATACCACGATGCACAGAGACTCCTAGAGTAAGTTTGCAAGAAATTAATAGATGTCTGTTTGGGTAATTCTCATTATGGATAGTTTTCAAATAAATGCTTTGCTTTCTTCTTTTTGGTACTGATATTTTCTGAGATGGATGGAACATCCGATTATGTAACCATGTTAAAGAATAGTTGTTCTGTTCTGGAATCTCCTTTATATGTGAATACGTAATGTGTGACAAGGCTGGGATTTAGCTCAGTTTGTAGAGCACTATGATGCAGTCTCTGAGGGCCCGAGTTCAATTCCCAGCACCGAAAAATGGGAGAAGGACCTGGCAATCCATTCCCAAGGCAATCCCGAAACAGCCATTGAAAACCCTATGAGGGTCGCTATGAGTCAGATACCGACTTGACGGCACCTAACAACAACAATGTGTGACAACCATGAAAATCAGCCTTTCAGCATCAAGACCATGTGCTCCAACCATTGTACTTAAAAACCCATCTCCCTGCTCCTGTCACAGCCTTTCCTCCCGTAAATCTCCCCTGCGGTGGCTGAGTGCAGCAAGGACACAAGACCGGCTTGTTCTGGGAGGCACAGGCCTCCTTGGGGGTTAGACTTTGGGTTGAAGATGCCTTGATGACCTTGCTCAAACAGATGCTGCTCCTCCCTCCCCTACCGTATCATTCTTTTCTTCCTTCTCTTTCTCCTTTACCCTGTACCAGACCAACTGCAATCTGATGGCTTTCTCGGACTTCCCTAGCTCCCTGGTTATTTCTCTCATGGGCTTTTTCCTTCATAAATCCTTACTAAGCTGTTTCTGTAGTTTTCTTTCTTTCTTTCTTTCTTTTCTTTTTTTGTACAGGGGGTAGAACCCAGGGTCTTGCACTTGCATGCTTGGCAAGTACCACTGAGCTGCGCCAACAGACCTTTTTTTTTTACAGTTTGAGACAGGGTCTCACTAAATTACACAGACTGCCTCTGGTCTCGAACTTGTGATCCTCCTGCCTCCGCCTCCGAGCCGCTGGGATTACAGGAGTGCACCACCGCGCCCGGCTTGTTTCTTTAGTTTTCTACCTCTTAGAGGATGAAAAGAACACAACATGAGAGCTACTAACATTTTGTTTTTATCTCTATGGCTGTTACCTCCTTGCTTAATGAAAGCTTGTCCAAGTTTGCTACTGTTTAACCTGGGATTGGACTCTTTCCCCCTTTCCTGCCCTCTTCTCTCCACATGTCCTTCTCCACCAGCCTTTGGGAGGGGAGAGAACAATGTTTTTTCTGAAAGTGAAATTGACAGACAACTGGCATATGGCCAGTTGTCCCTTTTCTCCTTTCAGTACGAAGCATTGTTTTTGTTGGTTTTGGGGTTTGCGTTTTTAAGATAAGGTTTTGTTATGCAGCCCAGGTTGGCCTCAAACTCATTATCCTCCTGACTTTGGCCTTCAGGGTGCTGGGATTACAGGCATGCGTCACCATGTCCAGCCTTAAAGCATTCTTATCATTTCATTCTAGCATCTATGAGAAAGTATTTTATGATACAATGCCAGACTTTTGTTTCTACAGGCTGGGAAGCCTGTAGAATTGGAAGTACATGTCCCATTTAAGGGCAGATTTAGGATTTACCCTGGTCCTTTATTCTTTTGGTCTCTCAGCTATGCCATGTGGGTTTAGATTTAGGATGAAGTACAACCTTTGAGAGTACCTGAGTCTATACATTTGTCTAAACATATTAATAAGTAAGCCTGCAGCCATATCACCCTGGCTTTTGCTCCCATCAGATCTTGAAAGCTAAGCAGAGTCAGGCCTGGTTAGTACTTGGTTGGGAGACGCCCTGGGAACACCAGGTGCTGTAGGCTTGAGAGAAGGGCCTGGCAACTCACTCCCAAAAAACAATCAGCCATTGAAAACCCTATGAATACCAAAAAAGTGTTTCGCCTTTTGTACACAGGGTAGCTATGAGTCAGACTATGATTCAATGGCACCTAACAACAAGTAATTGGCTGCTCTGGCTAACTAGGTCAATATCAGCTGTGCCCTAACTGTGCAATAGAATTACTGGATTAAAATATTACAAATACAGTTTTTCTCAAATTAAATCAGCTTCTGTAATCTCCCCACATTGTTTTGGTATAGTTTCCTTCTTTCATTCTTTTTATTTTTTTCAGTATTAGAGGCTTGAACCTAGGGCCTCACACATGCTAGACATATGCTCTACCACTGAGCAGCAGCAGCAGCAGCCACAACCCATATTTTATTTATTTTATTTTATTTTATTTTATTTTATTTTATTTTATTGAGACAGGGTCTTGCTAAGTTGCACAGGCTGCCTCTGACCTCAAACTTGCAGTTCTTGTTCCTCAGCTTCCCAGGTAGCTGGGATTATAGGCATAGACCAGGGCACCTGGCCAGTTTCTCTCTTTTTATTGAAAAGTAGTATTACATTGCCTGCCTACTTTACTTTACTTTTCTTTTCTTTTCTATTCTTTTCTTTTTCTTTCTTTCCTTCCTTCCTTCCTTCCTTCCTTCCTTCCTTCCTTCCTTCTGTACTAGAGGTGAAGGATAATTGAAGTCAGGCCTCCCACGTGCTAAGCATGTAGTTTAGTACTGTGCTGCACCTCCAGCTCCTTTTTATTCTTATTTTGAGGAACGTTCTCACTAAATTGTGCAGGCTGCCTCTGGCCTTGACTTCTGTATCCTCCTGCCTCAGCTTCCTGAGTGGCTGGGATTACAGGCATGTGCCTTGGTGTCTAGCTTCTTTCTACACTTTTATAAGTACTATTTTTTTTTAAATTTTTTTATTGCTGCAATACTTGGGGATTTAACCCAGGGCCTCACACATACTTTCCAAGTGCTGTGCCACTGGGCTGCACCCCCCAAGACTATTTCTTTTTTATCCTGAGAAAAGGTCTCACTAAATTTTGCAGGCCACCTCTAGCCTCAAACTTAGGATCCTCCTGCCTCTACCTCCTGAGTTGCTGGGGTTGTTGTTGTTGTTGTTGTTGTTGTTAGGTGCCCTTGAGTCGGTATCCGACTCATAGTGACCCTCATAGGGTTTCCAATAGCTGACTCTTTCAGGATTGCCTTGGGAGTGGATTGCCAGGTCCTTCTCCCATTTTTGTGGTGCTGGGAATTGAACTCGGGACCTCGTGGCCTGCAGCACAGCACTCTACCAACTGAGCTAAATCCCAGCCCTTGCTGGGATTATTGGACTGAAAAACCACATCCAGTCTATAAGTACTTACGTGTTGCCATCAAAAATTACAAGGCTCACTTTGTATGTTCTTTTATCATTCCTAGTTTTCTTATAGTTTTAATCATGAATATGTGTTGGATTTGACCAATTTGTTCCTTAGTTTATTATATCAATAAGTATGATGGTTTTTACTCTTTTGTCTATCAATATGAAATATTCCTTTGATTTTTGTGTGCTGTATTAACCTTGCATTGCTGGAATAAATCTTGCGTGGTCATGATGTATAATTTGTTTAATATTTTATTGAGTTTGGTTTGCTAGAATGCTGGTGATGATTTTTTTTGCATCAGTGTTCATAAGAGATATTAGTCTGTATTTTTCTGTTTTGTGTGATTTCTTTATCTGGTTTTGATGCCAGGATAGTATTTGCCATTCAGAATAACTTTGGAAATATTTCTTTTTCTAGTTCTTGGGAAAGCGTGTGAAGAATTGGCGTTTGCCCTTCAAATATTAGGCAGAATCCAACAGTGAAACCACCTGGTACTTGACTTCTCTTTCTGGAAAGTTTCTACTATTCCTTATTCAATCCCTTTATTTGTTATAGTTTGGTCACATTTTCATCACATTTTCCCTTCTTAAGTTAGTTTTGATAGTTTATATCTTTCTAGAAATTTATCTATTTCTTCTTTGCTCCCTTCCTTCCTTCCTTCCTTCCTTCCTTCCTTTCCTCCTTCCTTCCGTCTGTCCGTCCGTCCGTCCGTCCTTCCTTCCTTCCTTCCTTCCTTCCTTCCTTCTTTCCTTCCTTCCTTCCTTGTTTTTATGATTAGAGGTTGAATCCAGGGCCTTGCACAGACTTTACACGTGCTCTTCCACTGGGCTGTACTCTCAGTCCCAGTTTTTTAAAGATCTTGAGTCAGGGTCTTTATATATTATGCAAGCTGCTTCTGGCCTCAAACTCATAATCTTCCCTGCCCTCACATCCTGAGTTGTTGGGATTACAGGTGTGCACCACCACACTCAACCTTACCCATTTCTTATACATTATTTTGTTTGTTAGTATGAAATTATTTATAGTACCCCTCTAGAATCCTTTGCATTTTTGTAACATCAGTAGCAATGTATTCTCTGTGTTCCTGATTTTAGTAATTGCAATCTTCTCTCCTTTTTAACATGGTTGGTATAACAATGGTTTGTCAATTTTGCCAATCAAAAGAGGAAAGAAAGAAAAAAAGAAAAAGGAAAAGGGAAAAAGGCACTTTGATTTCCCTGATTCTATTTTCCTTTGTTTTCTATGTCGTTGTTTCTTTCCCCATGTTTCATTATCTCCTTCATTATACTTTGTGGATTTAGTTTGTTCATCTTTATCCAGTTTCTTAAGGTGAAAGATAGTTTATTGGTTTGAGATCTACTTTTAAAAAATGGATTTTGAGTGCTATGTATTTTCCTCTAAGTACAGCTTTTAACTGCATTCCATAAGATTTGGGATGTTGTGTCTTCATTTTCATTTATTTCAAAATATGTTTAACTGTACTGTGATTTCTGTTTTGACTCATTGATTATTTAGAAGTCAGTTTAACTTCCATGTATTTCTGAATTTCCCAAATTCTCATCTTTTTTTTTTTTTTTCGTACTTGGGGGTTGTACTCCAGGGCTTGCTCCTGCTAACCAAGTAGGCCACCATTGAATTGCACTCCCAGACCCTGTTTAATTTTTTTTCTATTGAGACAGGCCTCACTAGATTATGCAGGCTGCTTCTGGCCTTAAGGCTATGATCTTCCTGCCTCTGATTCCTGAGTAGCTGGCATTACCAGCACATGCCACAGCGTCTGGCTAATTTCCATCTGATGTTGCTGATTAATTTATTTTGTTTTGGTTGGATTAATAGAAGAAATATGTATGTGTAATAAAAGTGTTTTATGATTCCAACCCTTTAAAGTTATTCAGACTTGTTTTACAACCTTATTATAAGGCCTATTCTTAAAAGTATTTTAGGTGTGCCTGAGAAAAATATAGAATTTGTCTGCTGTTGGGTGGAGTGATCTGTGTGCACCATTGGGCATTTCTAGTTTTCTAGCATCAGTGGGAAAAGACAATCACAATGGGAACTCAGCGCTGTGTCATTCCTAACAGGTTCCTGGATGGTTATTTTCTTAGGTCCACCCTTCAGAATCACTTTTATACAACTCCCATCTGGAATGTCATTGGTTTTAGCAGGAAGAATAGGATAAAGCACAGTTCTGGATCTTCTCAGGAGGAAAGTTTCACTACTTTTCAAACTTCTCTGTCAGGGAACCCTAGTCCTCCTATGTACCAGTCAGATTAGAGGTTTCACTCTTGCTCTGTTCTTTTCTACCTTCCTGCCTCTTTGCATCATACCTTGTTCCTGGTATGCCCTTCATCTTCATTTTCTCATGGCCATCTTTTACCTTATCCTTTAAAATCCGCACAAAGTGAAACCTCATTTAGAAAGCTGTTCCTGATCCCATAAGCTGAAATAGCCACTCTTTTGTACATATTCTGTAGAGATTTTTATATCATCTGTAATGTTCTATTTTATATTGTAGTTTGGTTGTATATATGTCTTCTTCTCCTGAGTGACATGTAAACGATTTGATGGACAGAGTGTGTCTTGTACATATTTGTACTTTTTGTTGAGTAGAACACAGAACATTTAATATGACAAACAATAAATCTTTGTCAAATGGTCAAAGTTATTATGCTATTATTATAGCATATATATTATAGTATATAAAATTTAAATTCAGTACTATTTATGCATATTTTAGGTTAGGTTAGGTGCCGTCGAGTCATATCCGACTCATAGCAACCCTCATAGGGTTTTCAATGGCTGACTGTTTCGGGATTGCCTTGGAAGTGAATTGCCAGGTCCTTCTCCCACTTTTGTGGTGCTGGGATTCGAACTCAGGACCTCAGAGACTGCAGAGCAGTGCTCTACCAACTGAGCTAAATCCCAGCCCTTATGCATATTTACTGAGCATCTATCATCTACCAAGTCCTTTCTGAAATATTTTCAAAATTTATTTGTATTATCTGATGTTTTTAAAGTTTGACATTTTAGCATTCAACTTTTAAAAAATTACCTGGAATTTGTTTTTTATTGAGAGAGAGAGAGAGAGAGAGAGAGAGAGAGAGAGATAAGTACCTAAGTAAATGTATATCTCAGTGACATTTATTGACTAAAACCTATATTCTCCATGCCTGTGAGATATTTCCTTCATCAGTATATCAGACTGTGACATACAAGTGCTATTTTGTTTTCTGTGATAGCCTTCTATTTACCTGTCTTTGAGGAACCTTCACAATCTCAGCATTGTATTTTCTTGTTTTAGGAGAGCAGGGACTACTTATTACCCTTCTTAAGTTTTAATATATACCTAACTGCTGATTATTCTTTCTGATGAATTTGCCTCATTTTACTTTTCATATTTTCATCTTGAAAAAGAAATATATGTACAAATTAAAATTTGAAAATATTTGTAGTAAAAGTTTCCCATTTTACCCATTTCTATCCTAAAAGCAACCAGTGTTATTGGTCATCATTGAAGAAATATTTTGTGTGTAACCAAGTATGTATAAATTTTTCACTTACATTCTATGATGTTTTGCATATTGAATATTCCGCTATTCTGACTGTGGATTATGCTAACAATGTAGAAATGCTTCTTCATATTACTTCATGCCTTTATGTGAAAATTTGTTATAAGTAAATAAGTTTTATAGGACTTTACGTGAAATTCTACTTATCGTCGAACTCCCTAGTGAGATAGGAAAAAAAGAGAGGACATGCTTACTCTTTGATGTTGTTAGGTGCTGTCAAGTCAGAATCCAACTCATAGTGACCCTCATAGGGTTTTCAATGGCTGACTGTTTTGGGATTGCCTTGGGAGTGGATTGCCAGGCCCTTCTACCATTTTTGTGGTGCTGGGAATTGAACTCGGGACCTCAGAGACTGCAGCACAGCACTCTACCAGCTGAGCTAAATCCCAGCCCTACTCTTTGATAGAGCTTTTTAAACACAGAATATAATTTCTAATTACTTTTCCAGGAGAAGATAATCTTAATAAATTTTATTACTGCACATGCATATGCAGTAGATTCCAGGTCAAGTTGGACTACGCTCATTTCCTCCAATAAGCAGAGAACAAGTGCCTGTGTCCAGGCATAGAAAAGAACAGGAAACTACAGTGCTCCTCTGTAAAGGTGTGAGGCCAGAGAGGAAGGCATAAAAGATAAACCGAAGTTTCAACTCAGTATTTCATAGTTCAACACTTCAGCATAATTTCAAATAATGATGTTTATTTGTCCTGGGACTAGGGAAATGGAAGTGCATTTAAGATTTAAAGTATTTAGCAAGAACAAAATGGCCTTGGCAGTCCCAAATAAGTCTGTTTAAACCTTAAAGGTCAGTTTTCATCAAAATGTGATTATGTAGTTAAGGTAGAAATCATTCACATTGAAGTGTCAATCAGTTTCCTAAATTTGGAATCACATTCATTTCTCTGCTCCTGTTCAGTGAGGTACATTTGATTTTCCTGGCCAAAGCAAGAGTGAGTCAATCCACGCTCTGCATACAATAAGGGCAGCTATAGTGAAGTGAAATGACAATAACTCCACTATTCTTAAGCCTCACCATATTATCTTTCTCAGTCTTTTGCTGAGAGATTACTGGGCGTTAGTGCCATATGGTGGTTGGTGCACCTGAGTCTTTCCACTTACTCAAATTTAAAAAAAAAAGTGTGAAGCTTTTAGAGGCTGCTGCTTGAACTGAAATCCTTTCCCTTGTTCTTTCTTACTAGTAGGTGTGTGAGGAGGAACTTTGTAGAGGATAAACCTATACATACTTGGGAATATTTTTATCAGTGGGAGAGATAATATAACGGAAAGCTCCAAAGAGTAAAAGATCAAGCTGACTTGTCAGGGAATGCAGCAGAGAGCATGTGATTCACTATTGGATAGCAGTGACACAGAGTTTGAATCCTCATCAATCATTTGAATCTCAGCTATAACTCTTACCAGTATAATTTTGATCATGCTGCTTAATAACTCGTAGCCTCAAGCTCCTGCTCTGTAAAGTGGGAGTAATAATAGACCCCATTTATAGGGGCCTGCAGCCGTAGCCCTGTGGCATCTGGTCCCGTCAGATCTCAGAAGCTAAGCAGGGTCGGGCCTGGTTAGTACTTGGATGGGAGACCGCCTGGGAACACTAGGTGCTATAGGCTTGGGAGATGGACCGGGCAACCCACTCCCAAAAATCAATCTGGCATTGAAAACCCTATGAACAGCAGAGAGGCACTGACAATAGTGTTTCGCCTGTGGCATGCAGGGTTGCTATGAGTTGGATACTGACTCCATGGCACCTAACAACAACTTTATGAAAGTCATAGTAAGGATTAAACTACCTATGTAATGCACTTTGCATCATACCTTACTCATAGAAGCTATTATATGCAGATGCTTAAGAAAGTAGATTCATTGACGTTTTAACCTGTTACATCAAAGTTTTCCTTCAGCTAATCATATTTTTTCCGTTCAACAGACACATGGGAGGCTCAGCGCCACCAGATAGCAGCTGGAAAGGAAATCTCAAAGTGCCTTACAATGTGGGACCTGGCTTCAGTGGAAACTTTTCTACACAGTTAAGAAGCTACATAATGTTTATTCTTTTATACACAATATTTTTAAATGCAATTATGGAAAAAAGACAGGGAACAATTACCTAGTACTAGCAGAAAAAATAAAAGACACTGAAGAGGGTAATATTTTTGGATCATTAAAATAGCCATTGTAATTTTTCCCTGTGTAGAATTACAAATCTTTTGAATGATAATAGAAGATGTAAAAATTGTGGATGCTAAATCTTTTAACCAGTATTTTTAAGAATGCGTCCTTTAACTTTGAATTAGAAAAGTCAAGATGCATGTCCATTCCAACAATCAAGTGACAAGAATTTACAATGTGATCGGCACTCTCAGAGGAGCAGTGGAACCAGGTAAATGAATCATTTGCTCAGCAACTCTGACGTTCCAGGCATTGCTCTGAGCTCTGGGGGAGTAAAGTGAACAAAGACAAGCAGCTCTGTGCCTGAGTGAAACTCACTTAAGCACAACATGGATAGATGCAAAGTTGTTTTGCATTGTGATATGTGTTGTCAAGAAGAGAAAAGTGAATGTTTGGACAGGGGTTGAGTGAATGACCAAGCTGTGTGACAAACTGTACATGTTTCAGGGGAAGGAATAGGGAAGAAGGGCAGAGAGAATGATGAGGCATTGTCTGAGTTTTCTGTATTTTCTTACCATGTTTTTCATGAGGAAATCTTCATGATGGTGGACAAACATTTGAACCAAAATAGCACTCAGAAAACTGAGGTAGTCTTGAATGAATGAATCCTTATTTATAATCTTTATTTTCCACAGCTAAAGTAATTGATGAGGGCTGGGATTTAGCTCAGTTGGAAGAGCGCCACTCTGCAGTCTCTGAGGTCCCAAATTCAATTCCCAACACCTCAAAAATGGGAGAAGGATGTGGCAATCCACTCCAGAGGCAATCCCGAAACAGTCAGACATTGAAAACCTTACAAGGGTTGCTATGAGTCAAACATGACTCAGTGGCACCTAACAACAACAACAAAGTAATTGACAATATTAGATACATGACTTCTACAGAATTTCACAGGGCATCTTGATTAATACATTTTATATATAGTCTTATTATATGATGTTTTAGTTACTTAAGATCTACTGGGTTATGGTTTCTTTTTCTTTTCCTTTATTTTTTTTTTACCAAAACATGTTCAATTAATTTGCATGTTTCTTACAAGTATATGTTTTCATTTAGGGATCAAGAATATTGATATCCTTACAAGGAGTACTAAGCCACCTATAAGTGGCTCTTTATTGAATCTTATTTAGTACTTATTTTGTGTGAGCACTGTGGTTAATACTGGGGTTGGACAGATAAAAAAATACAAAGACCAGGACAAGTCGCTCACAGTTTGGTATGGAAGTCATGTATTTCAGTGCAATACATTTCTTGTCAAATGTGAAAAGATTGCCCTGAGAGCTATGTAGGCAGAGCATTTCTCTCTTTCTATAGAAGACAGAAAAAACTCAGAAAAAATTGTTGTGCTGTATCTTGAAAGTTGAATAGGAGTAGGAAATGGAAAACTATATTCTCTTTCTCTGAAAATGTTGGAAATAAAGTGGTGAGAGAGTAATAGAGAACTATATAGAGAGGTGGGTGATAAGGATTATTGCATACTTTCCTATAATTACTTATATACTTATAATTACAGAAACACATTGGAGTATATGCTTCTTTTATCACATTCATACTTTCATCAGATAGAGGAAACATATGTTAAAATCCAAGCAAAATAACACATTTGCACAAGCCTTCAGGAGCCTTTTCTTTTCTTTGAGTTGTGAGTGCTCTGGTTTAAATGCTGCTAAAACTTGCAATTTGCTCCATTATTGACCCAAAATGACAAACACTCTTGCGTTGTTGCTTTCTAGACAGATATGTCATCCTGGGAGGTCACCGAGACTCATGGGTGTTTGGTGGCATTGACCCTCAGAGTGGAGCAGCTGTTGTTCATGAAATCATCAGGAGCTTTGGAACACTGAAGAAGGAAGGTAATAAAAGCAGAATGAAAGAACAACTTCTTTGACTCTCGGTTCAGTCTTCTGTGAAGTGAGTATAAAAATAGCACCTCAGGGGCTAGGGAAAGTAGCTTGATGGTAGAGCAGTTGCCCTGGCTTGAATCTCGAGCTCCACACATATGCAAAAAAGAAAAAACTAAATAAATACCACCCCAACAAATACTATGCATTGGTAACAATACAAATACAAGCACAAATGTTGGTTATTTTATTTATTTTTCATTTACTTATATAATATGTATATTATTGGCATTTATATATCAAATGATAATCTAAAACAAAGAAATTATACTGCTTTGAGTTGCCCTTGGCAACCAAGATGAAGATGGGAGAGAACTTACAGAAGAGGTCATAAGCGGAAGCTTTCTGGTGGGTCTGAGAACCATGAACAGAAGGTCCCACACTCCTCTAGCCTCACACCTCAGCTCATGTGTACTAAACAACTGAAGACAGAGAAGGTCTCCCAAGAAAATATTGGTCTTGCTGCTTAATGAGATTCTGTCCAAAGTTTGGTATCTGCATCCTCACCTACCCAGTCATATTCTCAGCACTATTGATTGAATCATTGTAGAATCTTCATTCAAAAAACATGTCATTCAAATGATTGCTTTCTAAAATAACCATTACACCTTGACAGCACGGAGTCTATTCTCTTTACTGACCCTGAAAACAAGGTGTCTGGAGACTGTAAAATGTAAGCCATACATTTTGAGCAATAATAAAAACAACAGTGAAAGAATGTTTAGTTTGCATAGTGGTTATTTTCTCAGAGAAACAACTGTTTTCACATATATGACCTGCTGTGAGCTCATAGAAACCTGGAGGAAGTTTACCTGGTTGTTTCTGTTATCATTTTACAGGTAAGTTAACCAAGGCTTAGAGAATTAAATAATTTGCCCAGGATTGTGGAGGTGGAGTGTGGCAGAATGAAAGAACTGGAGTTCAAACTTGAATTTGTGGCCACTAGACCACAAAACCATGTTACAAAACCATGTTGTCTGTGTTTAAAACAAAATGCAAAGGTGCCCCCTTCTTTTTCTCATGCAGCTGTCTTATATTTTAAGAAAACAAAATAGTGAAGACCTGAATTTATAGTTCATAGATTGTTGTTAGGTGCTGTTGAGTCAGTGTCTGATTCATAGACGCTCTAATGTACAACACGCAAAACACTATTGTCAGTGCTTCTTTGCTCTTCATAGAGTTTTCAATGGCTGATTGTTTTTTGGGAGTGGGTTGCCACAGTGGTATGGCTGTAGGCGTTCATACGTTAGATAGTGTTTAGTCTCATTAAAAAAAGTTTCATGATTTTATAAGAAGATTTCTAGTATAAATGCAAAATATCACTATGGCAATTATAGCATATGATAAAAGAGTAAAATGCTAAGGAATAATAATGAATAGGAAATTTGAATAGTACTATTAATAAATTTAAGCCTGCAGCTGAAGCACTGTGGCATCTGGTCCCGTCAGCTCTCAGAAGCTAATAAGCAGGGTCGGGCTGGTTAATACTTGAATAGGAGACCTCCTGGGAACACCAGGTGCTGCAGGCATGGGAGAAGGATCCAGAAACCCACTCTCAAAAAAACAATCAGTCATTGAAAACCCTATGAACAGCAGAGAAGCACTGACAATAGTGTTTCGCCTGTTGTACATAGGGTTGCTATGAGTCAGACACCGATGCTACAGCACCTAACAACAACAGCATTAACAAACTTGAAAATAAAACACTGGACTCAACAGTTATAGGATAAACATTCTTGAACACCCATGAAACATCTACTAGCATAATGGCAACATACAGTTTTTGAAGCACTTGCTAGGTGGTGTCTTCACCTTTACTCAGCTACACCTTGTGTACAGATGAAGAAAAACAAGTTTAGTCAATTTGAGTAACTTTTCTTTAATCACACTGAATAGAGAAAGAACCAGGGTTTGAAACAAGATCTTTCTTTTACTCCAAGGCCAGTGTTTATAGCCTCCAAACCATTTGACCTCCCTCTTGAATTATGTGGTTCTCAGTAGCAGCAGATGTTGCTGCTGCTCACTCAGCCCCTGTTAACTAATTCTGTGAGAGAATGGGGTGAAATCACACAACCAGCTAATGCTGAGCAACTGCTCATGTGATGTCAGAGCAGAGAAGAGTTCTGCAGGGTTGTCTCTCACTTCCATCCACTATCAGAACACTGACTGCACCTAGCAATTTCCTCTTTCAAGAGAGTCAGCTGCAGATCACAATGGTTTCCCATACAAAGCCAATCATTAAAAACCTATTAGAATAATTTTATGACCTTGCAAGATTTCTACTATGTCTACGTATCCCCCCTTTTGAGTACAATCATGGTATTTTGTTTCTGGTAAATCACCCTTTAAAACGTACAAAAGGACATTATGTAAGCAAAGATTCTTACCACAATTCACCCTCCCCAACCAACAAAATTTTTGTTTGTTTGTTGTTTTGGGTATATTGTGGGCTTTTCCAGCGTTTATGTATTGCGCATAATACATATATTGTATATATTTTAGGATGGAGGCCTAGAAGAACAATTTTATTTGCAAGCTGGGATGCAGAAGAATTTGGTCTTCTTGGTTCTACTGAGTGGGCAGAGGTTAGTTGATTATTTGCTACAATATAAAATTTCATAATAACAAAGCAGGACTTAATTGCCAAATGTAAAAATAACAATTGAATTCAATGAAAAAATGTTGCTTGCTCTTTTTCTTCCTTCCCCTTCCTTCCTTCCTTCCTTCCTTCCTTCCTTCCTTCTTCCTTCCTTCCTTCCTTCCTTCCTTTCCTTCCTTCCTT
>VMDO01000606.1:0-56012 GCA_007922755.1 Pedetes capensis | reverse complement strand
CTGCTGGGATTATAAGCATGTGCAACCGTACCTGGCTTGAGAAGATGCTTTTTCAAAAACATCTGATGCAATATATCCTTATTTAAGAATCAACAAGAAAAATATTATCTCACCTAAAGAACTAAATTTTGTTTGAACTTTTTAGAGACACTTAATATCAATTGTTGAAATTGTTTTTAGGTGCTGGGGAGTTGGTGTTCCACTCATAGTGATTCTATGTACAAAACACAAAACTCTACCTGACCCTGCCATGCCTGGCACTATTGTCAGTGCTTCTCTGCTGTTCATGGGGATTTCAATGGCTGATTGTTTATGGGGGGGAATGGGCTGCTGGGTCCTTCTCCCAAGCCCAATGCACAAGGCATTCCCAGATGGTCTCTCATCCAAGGACAAACCAGGCTCGACTCTGCTTAGCTTCTAAGATCTGACAGGACCGGACACCACAGTGGTTTATTTTCAGGGAGGGTGAAAGTAAATAAGTAGGTGAACTGGGAACCAAATAACAAAACAGACTTGGATTCTGCTATGATGGTTTTACACCTTCCAAAATAGCTCCTAATGCTAACCGCACTTAACCCTTTAGACTCTGCTATAAGGTCTGCTTTTGACATTTATCTTCTTTATATCACAATTACCTATGCTATATTACCAAAATGAGGCAAAAAAAAAAATCCCACCATAGCATATTTACTAGGTTCCTTGAATAGTAATTTGCATATGTTGCTGGCATTTTATAATAGCAGCATTAGCTATAAAGTAAATAATATGCAACATTAATACTTATTTCATTAACTTTCTGTCATACTTTAAATACTTACATGGCTCCCCTTATACCCCAGTTATTATATGAAGCCCTGTAAACTTCAATTCTCTTTGAAAAACAAAAGTGCTCCTATAGAATGTGATGAAGTTTTTGTAAGAAAATTTTATGCTGGTGTCAAGAAAAGCCTAGATATTTTCAGGGTGTGATTCGGCACTTCCAAATTGTTATTATTATCATCATTATTGTTGCTGTTGTTGTTGAGACAAGATCTCACCATGTAGCCCAAGTTGACCTGAAGCTCTCTTTGTAGGGTAGGGTAGCCTCAAATTCACTCATGATCTTCTTGCCTCAGCCTCCTAAGTGCTGAGATTACAGACATGTGCCACCACGCATGTTTTTCCAATTTTTATCTTACAATCAGAATGCTTAGGAAATTGTTTTAGAGATCAAAATCTATTAGGGATACCTCAAAAACACTTAGCTACATTTTTTGTTATTCTGAAAATGTAGAATTATCAATCATTACCAGTAGATGGAGCCATCCTACAAGAGAACTTGACCAGTTGTTCCTGATTAATTTGTTAAGTTTTTCAACTCATGAATTTGAAATAGCTTCTTTCTTGTGAATGGGGCAAAATACTTAAATAAAATGAGATGTTTGTGAGATTTCCACTGAGAAGTCCCATATATCATTGATACTTGCCTAAAGATTTGTTTTTGTTTTTGTTAGATGCTGTCGAATTGTGTCCAATGCATAGTGACGCTCGTAGAGTTTTCAGTGGCTGATTGTTGGAGAATGCTTTGGGAGTGGTTTGCTGGGGGCTTCACCTTTTTTTTATTTTTAATTTTATTATTTTATTTTTATTTTATTGTATGTATGTATGTATGTATGTATGTATGTATGATTTATTTTTGGAGTGCTGGGAATTGAACCTGGGTCCTCATAGAGTGCAAAGTGCCACTCCTCTGAGGTCCCGAGTTCTATCCCCAGCACAGCAAAAACAGGAGAAGGACCTGGCAATCCACTCCGAGGCAATCCCGAAACAGTCAGCCACTGAAAACCCTATGAGGGTCACTATGAGTCGGGCATGACTCACTGGCACCTACCAACAACAGAGATTTTTTTGTTTGTTTGTTTTTAGGTTTTTGCTTTTGTGTTTTGTTATGTTTTGTTTGCAATACTAGGTGCTAGATAGAACCCAAAGGTCTCACACATGCAAGCCATATGATCTAACATGAAGCTGCCCTGCTCAGCCTCTGCTTTAATTTTTTAAATTTGTTTTTATTTATTTTTATTTTGCGAAAAGGTCCAGGTTGCGCAGGTTGTTTTGACCTTGAACTTGTGATTCTTCTCCCTCAGCCTCATCACTGGGATTACAGGCACATGCCATAGTGCCCAGCCTGAGAGATGAGTTTGAAGAACAGTCTACATTATGGTTAAGAAATTAGTTCCATTTCCATTTGCCATAACTATGTAGACAGCTTTGTCTGAGATATTAGTTTTAAATGTTTTGCTTATTGTTTCTCACTAGTAACCTTTCTTGAATTTTTTTTCAAGTGAACTCTCTTTTGCCAATCTTATATGCCACATTGGCTGTAGACATAGCCCTGTGGCATCCGATCCCATCAGATCTCAGAAGATAAGCAGGGTTGGGCTTGGTTAGTACTTGGATGGGAAACTGCCTGGGAATGCCAGGTGCTGTAGGTTTGGGAGAAGAACCTGGCAAACCACTCCTAAAAATCAGTCTGCCATTGAAAACCCTACGAACAGCAGAGAAACACTGACCATAGTGTCTCACCTGTTGTACATAGGGTCACAATGAGTCAGATAATACTTGACGGCACCCAACAACAACATATGCCAAATTTGTGGTAACATCAGCCAGATTAGCTCAGAAATGCACAGTTAGTAAATGTAGACGTACATTAGAGATTGTTGTTGTCAGGTGCTGTCGAGTTGGGTCCGACTCATAACGATCCTATGTACAACAGCACGAAACCCTCCCCAATTCTGTACCAGGCACACCATCTTATTTGTCTTTAAGCCCAATTGTTACAGACACTGTGTCAATCCATTTAGTTGAGGGTTTTTCTTTTTCCTTTGACCTGCCACTCTCCCAGGGATTAGTCCCTCCTGACTACATGTCTAAAATACCTAAATCACAGTGTAGCCATCCTTGCTTCCAAGGAACATTTTGGTTGCACTTCTTCTAGAACATATCTGTTGCTTCTTTTGGCAGTCTATCGTATATTCATCTCCAGCACTATTATTCAAAAGCATCAATTCTTCTCTTGCCTCTCTTGTTCAATGTCCAGCTTTCACAACCATACGATGCAATGGGAAATACCATGACATGAGTCAGACACACCTTTGTCTTCAATGTGACATCTTTGCTTTTCAATACTTTAAAGCAATCTATCTTTTACCACAGCTTTTCCCAAAGCAATGTGTCTTTTGATTTCTTGACTGCTGCTTCCATAGGTGTTGATTGTAGAACCAAGTAAAGCAAAATAGTGGACAACGTCAATCTTTTCTCCATTTATCATAATGTTTATAGTTTTGTCTTTTTTTATTTTAGGATAATTCCAAACTCCTTCAAGAGCGTGGTGTGGCCTATATTAATGCTGATTCTGCAATAGAAGGTAAATGTCTTTGGTCTCATGAGAAGAGATATGGTTATGCTAGAGGCAGCAATTCTGTTGATGAATTATGCACTAAGAAGGAAAGCAATCCATTAATGTGGGTAGGAAATCTACTGCTGGTTTATTATGCTATCGTTGACACAGGGCTGAGTGTGAACCCCATGAGCCCTAGTTGAGAGATTTCCCCCCAATTACTTTGTAGTATGCAGTGCTGATTCAAGAAAGCAGCATTCTTTGATTTACTTCATCTGCCAGATTTTCTTAAACAAGGCAAGAATTGAGGAAATACCTGTTGAGTGAATCATGAACCTAAAGAGTTTTGTGGTTCAGAATGGAGTATGAAGTGTTTACATTTTACTCTTCACCTCATCGTATTATCATGCATATGAGTTTTGGAGGAAAAAAAACACTGATTTCCAAGGTTTCATTTTTTACAAAGTATTTTTATTTTTGCATTTTTTCTTTAATTGAACAAATATTTTCTGAGTATCTTTCCATGCCATCTACTCTTCCTCGTACACAAGGGAGTCAGAGGTCAGCAAAAAATGGTCTTATATTTGGGAGTTTATGGCTCAGTATAGATGATCAAATAAACCTGTTTCGGATTACAATATGTGCAGGTACTATAAGAGGGATTTATTCATTTGCTCTGGGAGTTCAGAGGAGAGGGCAATGGCAACTTCAGGCAAGTTTTAAGAAAAGAGGCATTTGAGAGAGGACTTGAAGAATCGATATGCTTTTAATAAGCAGAAGATTTAACTCACCGACAACTCAGGTTGACTTCTGCAAAAATGAAACAGTTCCTTTTCACTGCACTCCATCCCCACCCATCTTTCTGTCCTTTGACCATATGCAACATCCCAGCCATTGTAACTGCTCTTCTCTATACAGATGTCACTTCAGTTCCCTGTCTCTGACACACTCTCTCTCTCTCCATCCCCCCTCTCTTTAATTCTTATCCTTACAGTCTCCCCTAAAGTGTTACTTTTTCAGGAAGCTGTATCTGTGTATCATCAATGTCATTATTAAATAATTATTTGTTTCACATACTGCCTTCCTCAATAAACTATATTCTTTAACAAGGAAAAGGGAGTACATTGCTTGTTCACTCCTGGATTCCTAATATTTTATTAAATAAATATTTGTGATATGAATGTAAAAAGTGAAGACATAAAAGCATAAAGAGTATATAGTAATTTTTGGCCAATGAAAAGAATAAAATGTTAACTTATACCAAATAATAGAATTCAAATAACAATAGTACCACTTTTCTCAGCTACTTAATAGGCAACTTTCTAAATAATGACTAGAATTCAGAAAAATAAGCATTCTTATTAATTAGTATTGAAAAAACAATTGGAACATAGGGTCTTGATAGAATCACATTGATATTTACATTTTATTCTTTTTCCACACATCTGAGCTACATTGTCCTGAAAATTTGTTTATCTAGCACATGCCAGTCCTCCTTTAGTGACTGATGGTTTGGCCTTTCCTGTGAGACTGCCTGAATGGATTCCTGGCTCTGCCACATCCTACTATGTGACTTTGAGTGTTACTTTCTGTATCTGAGTTTTCTCACTTCTAAATAGAGTTAGTGGAGGACCTGTATGAAAGGCTCTTGTCAGGGCAAGAGGAGTTAATATTTGCAAAGCTCCCACACCTATGACTTGCACGGAGTAAATGTTCAAAAATTGTTACTATTATTATTCCTGCTTAAAACACACAGAGGACATATGTATGCGCTAGAGAATAAATACCCCAAACATACAATCTTCAAATAAAGAGAAATAATGTTCTTTTTGTTACTAGCTTTTTTATGATTTGATTTTTCATGGAATTTTAAAGGTCGCTGGGTTTCACTGACTCTGTTATTACCTGGAACTGCTTTATCATGTCCTCATAATATTCAGGATCAAAAAAAAGGATACACGAGGCACTACATGATTAGGATGACATTTATCTCACCTTATTTTCTATTAAAATTTTTATTAAGTACTCATTCTCAAATATAAGAAACTATATAATCTTGGATATCTTACATTAAAATAGAAAATTTATAAATAAGAGCAGGTCGTGGTAGCGCATGCCTGTAATCCCAGCCACTCAGGAGGCGGAGGCAAGAGGATCGCAAGTTTGAGACCAGAGTCTGTGTAATTTAGGGAGACTCTGTCTCAAAAAAGTAAAAGCATGGGCTGAGGGTGTAGCTCAGTGGTCCAGCACTGGCAAAGCACGCAAGTGTGAGGCCCTGGGTTCAACCCCCAGTACCGCAAAAAAAAAAAAAAAAAAAAAGAAAAAGAAAAATGAAAATCTATAAAGCAAAACTCCCCACACAAACCACCCTTACACTTAATCTCCTTTCCAAAGAACTATAGTCCTCAGATTGGAGTGTTTCTATCATGTGGACATTCAAATATTCAATTTAGGTAATACAAAGTGCCAACAGTGTAGCAGATGCTATCTTAAGTATGTTACATGGAAAAAAGTTTTAATACTCTTAGTTACCCTTAAGGTAAATACTTTTATTATCTCTGTTGTACCAATGGGGAAAACTGAAACTCAGAGAGATAAGGTAACTTTACCAAGGTTACACAGCTAGAGAAGGCTTGAGCTTAGACTCAGGGTGGTCTGGTTCAACTTTTTCCTCCTATCTGTTCCCTCTTATTAGTTCATACAGGTTTTAGTATCTTATTTATTAAAGTTAAATTGTTCTACAACTTACTTTTTCATTTAGCAACTTATTGTAGAAAACTTTCCATATGGTCAATAAATATTGATCTACTTCACTTAAAAAACAAAACCAAAACCATTAAGAGGCACACTTAAAAACTTAAAAAAATTAAAAACCAGCAATAACAAAAGAACTTCTATATAGTATCCAATAGAAGTTATATGTTAACTGTCTATCTAATGGTCAGATAGTTTGAGTTTGTTGCAGTAAATGCCATTTTAAGTATATGCCCTTTTCTGTATACAGTAGGAGGAAGGTAGAGAGCTCCAAGTAATGCATTTAAAGTATGGCAAATGTTGCCACAAACTGTCCAACCCCCAAGTTACACTCTCATACAAACACTACTGTTTTTAGAATTGTGTGGGTTCTTTGTGCATATTTATTATTCAAGATGAATTTTAAACTTATTTATTTTATTATTATTTTGATACAAAGTGTCACTGTCACCCAGACTGATGTGGAACTCCTTATATAACCCACACTAGCCTCAAATTCATGATCCTCCTGCCCCAGCCTTTCCATTGCTGGGATTACAGGTGGGCAATACCACATCTGTACTGAATTTCAGAATTTCAAAATCAGCATTGCTTGCCTGCCTGCCTGCCTGCCTGCCTGCCTGCCTCCCTCCCTCCCTCCCTCCCTCCCTCCCTTCCTTCCTTCCTTCCTCCCTTCCTTCCTTCTGTGGTACTGGAGGATTGAATCCAGGACCTCACACATGCCTTGCAAGTGCTTTACCCCTGAGCTGCATGCAAATTTTTTTATTTTTTATTTTGAGACAGGGTCTCACTAAGTTATACAGGCTGCCTCTGGCCTCATACTTGTGATCCTACTGCCTCTACTTCCAGAGTCACTGGGATTATAGACATGTAGCAGCACAATCTGCTTAAAATCAGCTCTTCAAGTTCCATAAACAATTCTGTTGGGTTGTCATTATTCAACTTTTTTTTTTTATTCCAAACCCAGGGCCTTGCCTATGCTAGGCAGTTCCTCTACCACTGAGTCACTCTCTTCGGCACTTTTTTATTTTTTATTTTAAGAGTGGTCTCACTAAACTGAGCGGGCAGCTTCTGGCCTCAAACTGACACTCTTCTTTGCTTAGCCTCCTGAGTAGCTGGGATTACAGGCTTGTGCCACCACACCTGGCTATTATTTACTTCGTAGGCCTCAACTTCTGCCATTCCTAGACATGGCTCAAGCTTTGGAATAAAAGCTACTTTGATCTCTGGGTAGATTCTATGATTTTACCTAACTGGGCTTTTATGTACAGAATATGCTCTTAGTTGCAAATGCCATTTCTCCCCCCCCGCTGTCTTCTTCTGGTTCTTGAAATCTCAGTTCCAGAGTCACTCACGGGTGGAATTTGCCTTAAGTGCCCGGCCTCGGAGCCTCCTGAGTTGGCTGCTCTGCCTAGGCTCCCAGAGCTTCCGGCCAGCACCTTTCCTGGTGGCTTCCCTCGCCTCAGACACCCACCCGCCTGATCCCTGCTCTCCATTCAGGATCAGCTGCAGGGCAGCTAGCTCACAAATTCATTTTCACAACACATATTTACTGGGTAAATGCTAAATATTGAGCATGTCCTAAACACTGGAAATACGACAGCTAATAAGAGATGCACCTGCTCCCGTGGAACTTCTAGTGTAGTAGGAGATCACAAATAATAATACTCAATATGTGGGGTAGAGGAGTAATACAGAGAAAAACCAAGAGTAAAACAGGAGGAAAGTAGCCAGGGTGGGGAGGGAAGAGAGAGTGCTGTGTGCTATGTTAGGTAGGGTAGTCAGCAAAATCTCTCAGAAAACACCACATTAGTCCAGATGGTGAGTGAGTCCTGCAGATATAATGCAGAGCACTGGTCCAGACAGAGGGAACAATGTGTGCAGAGACCCTGAGGGAGTATTTGTGGATATAGTGGGAGGTAAAGATTTGGAGAAATGGCCTAGGGTGGTTTCATTTATGGACTGTAGGACATAGTAAAGATACTGGGATTTTATAGACTGAAATGGGAAGGCACTGGAAAGGCTCAATTAAATTTAGACTTTAAAGCATCATTCTGTCTAGAGAGTTAGCAATGGTCTTTCAGTAAAAGAATAATAGAGGGAAATGTAAAAAAAAAATTCTATCCTTATCTTTCAGGAAACTACACGCTAAGAGTGGACTGTACACCACTGATGTATAGCTTGGTATATAATTTAACAAAAGAGGTAATAATTTAAGAAAATACAAGTTCTACAAGTGATATTCTCTTGAGGTACCATTATTATATTAAACATTGATTTTTTTTGGTAACTTGTCTCTTTTTCATATAATAAATATCCACTCCATAGACCATCACACTTAACAAATAGCTTACATATATTACTTCATCTCTCCCCATACCTCTGTGAGGCAACCTTTAGGTAACATTATGTCTACTGTCTCCAATTTGAGAATGAGGGAGAAAAAAAGGAAGAAAAGAAGGAAGGAAAGAAGGAAGGAAGGAAGGAAGGGAGGGAGGGAGGGAGGAGGGAAGGGTGGAAGGAAGAAAGACAGAAGGAAGGAAAAAAAGAAAAGAAAATGAGGAAACTGAGCTCAAAGAACATTAGCCATCACACTCACACAATTTGTACAGTAACTGAACCAAACCTTGGTCCTATGTTTAAACTCCTTAATTTTCTAGCTGGCTTATACTGCTTCGTATAGTGACAATTATTCAGAAGCACAGGAAGAAGGCGAGTGTCTAAATGATTGAAATATATTATACATAAAAACACCAAATAATTTCAGGGTTTAGGCTAGCTGAGACTTTGTAGCTCCCTTCCCAAATTATTCCTGGATTCTAATCCATAGTCCCACAGACCCTAGCTGACAGCTCTATGTTATCTTAATCCTCACAACATCAGAAAATGCTAACGCTGGTTGAGAGGTGGTACCTAAACTCCTGTAGGACACCCTACCCCCCACTTTAGGTCTCCTCCAGAGCTCCACTTGGCCTGGTCTAATAGTTTGTCAGAATGAACTTGTCGCCTGACAAGATTTTTGTTACTGCCAATTATTACTGCTAATTGAAATGAACTGAAAATGAAAACAACAGAAAACCCGTTCATTGAGTAGAATTACCAGTTAAAATGTAACCTCCAAGAAAACCACAATCATGTTCCTTCAGCTGTTATTATTGTTACTAGGTGCCGCTGAGTTGGTGTCCAACTCACAGGGACCCCTACATAACGAGGCAAAACCCTATTTTCAGTGGTTCTCTGCTATTCATAGGATTTTCAATGACTAATTGTGTTTTTTGTGGGGGAGCACTGGGTGGCCTGGCCCTTCTCCCAATCCTACAGCACCTGGTATTCCCAGGCAGTCTCCCATCCAAGTACTAACCAGTACTTGGGATTAGACACCACAGTGGTATGGCTGCTGGCATTCCTTCAAGTAAGGATTATAAATAAATTCTATATGTCATTAGGGAGAAGGACCTGGCAACCCCCTCCCAAAAATCAATCTGCCATTGAAAACCCTATGAACAGCAGAGAAGCACTGACAATACTGTTTCCCCTGTTGTACAGAGGGTTGCTATGAGTCGGATACCGACTTGACGGCACCTAACAACAACAACATATGTCATTATGCTTTGGTTTCAAAGAGTGGAATTTGAACATACAATTTCTCCTATTGGAATAGAAAACATTAATTTAGAAATATCTGTTCATCTAATATTTAAGAGCTCCATCCTTTGCCTATAATAATTACTGTGTAATATATAAAAATTTAAATATCTGGAAGATGATATTTCAGAGAATTTTTACCATTCAAGTAACTTAAGAGAAATGTTACTGACGTTTGGAAGCTATTTTGTTTGCTGAGTGACTTGGTGGCTCCATGCTACAAATGTAGAGATGTTGCTAAGTCAGGTGTGAAATATGTGTTGCTTAAAATTTTTTACTTTTTTAAAAATTTGTTTTGGAATAATGATTTGGAGTATTACAAAATTGATACTGACAATTTAATAATACATTTTTACACTTTCAAATATCCATTTCTTAGAATAATGGAGAGTGAATTTTTTAAAGTGAATGAAATATTTTTGCTGTTTTCATACTTTGTAAGTTAGGATGTTGACATAATTTCAGCTTTCTCTTCATGCTGTGCAAATTTAGTCTGTCTCTATAAACCTTTGCAGATATATCTGTTATAGCACATGTTATTGTTGTTGTTGTTAGGTGCCATTCAGTCAGGTCGGATTCATAGTGACACTGTGTACAACAGAACCAAACACTCCCCAACTCTATGCCAGGCACATAATCTTTTTTTTATGTTTAAGCCCATTGTTACAACCACTGTGTCAATCCATCAAGCTGAAAGTCTTCCATTTTGTTGTTGTTGTTGACCTGCTACTCTCCCAAACATGATGTCCTTCTTCAGGGATTGATCCTTCCTAACTGCGTGTCCAAAACATGTAAAAAGCAGTCTAGCCATCCTTGCTTCCAAGGAGCACTCTGATTGCACTTCTTCTAGGATGGAATTGTTCATTCTTTTTGCAATCCGTAGTATATTCAATATTCGTCTCCAGCAACAAAATTCAAAATTATCAATTCCTCTTCAGTCTCCCTTATTCAGTGTCCAGCTTTCACAAGCATATGGTGCAAATGGAAATACTATGGCATGAGTCCAGGGCACCTCCATCTTCAATGTGACATCTTTACTTTTCCACACTTCAGAGAGGTCTTTTGCAACAGCTATTCCCAGTAAAATGTGTCTTTTGATTTCTTGACTGCTGCTTCTGTGGGTGTTGATTGTAGAACCACATAAAGCAAAACCTTGGACAACCTCAATCTTTCCTCCATTTATTATAGCACATAGGGCATTGATTTTAATATTTTGCTTACAGTTTCCCGGTAGAGAGCATGCTACATGTCTTAAACAATGTAGGTACTCATTGAACTTTCTGAACTGAATTTTGTGAAAAATTATTAAATATAAAATAAAAATGATTTATGCCATATCTTCTTCAATTACCTGTAAATAACTGTGGAGTATTATTTTAGTTGGGTCAGAATTTGGCACAACCCATAATATTCTGAGTTTAGAATTCAATTGATAGGTCATATGTTACTACCATAGTTTTCTCATCTATAAAACCAAATGAATTTGAAGCCCAGTGTTTAACACAATTACAACAATCAGTTACTAAAATATTCATTGCATTTTATCATATTATGTATTATTTAATGACTTTGACAATCTTACTGATAAGAAGCATTATTAAAAGGAATAATTTCCCTTAGCTTGCTTTATTTTATTCTTTATAAGAGGAAGAGAAATATTTGGTTTGGGGAGTTATATTATTATTAGCCTCCTTCAATTTAGGAAAATAGACAAAAATAAAATCCTACAATATAACCATTCATCTACAGAGAGTGACTTGGTAATAATTTGGCCTAGTAGTTCTTTCTATGAACCATATGCATGTTTTTGGTACTATGGTTGTACCTACACATGAACTTTCTTTATCATAAAGTCATCATTGTAATGTTCAGTTTTATTTATGTATTTATTTATCTGGCTATGCTAGAGACTGAACCAAACCTTCCTCTTGTACGCTAGAGAATTGCTCAACCACTGAGCCACGCTGCCAGCAGTTCTTTTCTTAAAATAATATGTTTAATGAATCCTATCACAACAAGCATGATGATATAATGATTCCAGTGCTTCAAATGTCCAACAAAAATCTGAGTTCTTTTCTTTTTTCTACTCACCTGTCCTAAGCCATTAATTCTTTTTATTAGTAGTAGTATTAATAAATATTTTTAGTTTGTGTAAAAAATGATGGATTTCCTCATGACATTTTCATAGATGCATATCTCTGTACATTGCTCAGATTCACCTCTCCATTACCTTCTCATGTCCCCCCACCTGCTGGTGCCCCCTACCCCCAGATATCCCCTTCTGTTTTCATGTCATATATATTATATATATCAATGGATATAATATAGTTATCATATACATGATGTATATGATATCATATATATCTTATGTAATGAATATATTATAAACTTAATCTGAATTGTGCATACGAGAGAACATGTGACATTTGTCTTTCTTTCCCACCCCACATTAGAGCCTCCTAATTTGTTAACAACTGCTAAGGTAGAGATTGCATCTCTTGTTTTGATGAACTGTAGTTTACCTAGTCACCCCCTGGGTAATGGACTTTTAAGTTCAATGCATCTGATTTATGAGTCTTCTCTTTTCTTCCTTGTAATTTGTGCAGCTGCAAAGCCCTGATGAAGGCTTTGAAGGCAAATCTCTTCATGAGAGCTGGTGTGAAAAGAGTCCTTCACCTGAGTTCAGTGGCATGCCCAGGTCAACAAGCACCTAAGCCCTCTACTGAATTTGACTGCTGTGTGTGGTTGTTTGGGAAATAAAAGGGTATTTGCCTTGAATCATTAATAGAAAAAAAAATCTTTCAAAATGTACTAAAATCTGATAAAGGAAAATCAATGCTTAGATTCACAAATAAAATATTACTATGTGTTTTGAAGTTAAATTTATCAGCAACAAAAAGGATTCTTCTTCTTGTTAAGTGCCCTTGAGTCTAGTCTAACTCATAGCAACCCAATGTACAGTGGAAGGAAACACTCCCCGATTCTATGCCAGCACGATCTTATTTATGTTTAAGGCCATTGTTGCAGACACTGTGTTAATCCATGTGGTGGAGGGTCTTCCTTTTTTTCATTGACCTGCCATTCTCCCTAACATGATGTCTTTCTCCAGGGATTGATCCCTCCTGACTACCTGTCCAAAATACTTTAGACACAGTCTAGCCATCTTTGCTTTCAAGGAGTATTCTGGTTGCACTTCTTCTAGGACAGATCTGTTGGGTCTTTTGGCAGTCCATGGTATATTCAGTATTCATCTCCAGTACCATAATTCAAAAGCATCAGTTCTTCTCTTGTCTCCCTTAGAATAATACTTGCACATGGTACTTTTTGAAAAAAATGTAAAGGTTATAATGGAGATAATGATGGGAAGAAATTATCCTCATGTTTCTGCCATATTGTCACTCTACAATTTTTCTTTTTCCTGAACATCATACATTTAAGAAATATTTTGATTCCTCTGTGTAATATAACTATCACATCACATTGGTTGTATCTTTGCCAACGGGGAAGACAAAAAAGTATTTCTCCTAGTTTGTGAATGTAGATGTCAACAGTATTAATAATTGAAATTATTAAGGGCAGAATTTTCACTGAATTATTTGAAAATGATTTCTTTCTCATTATCATATAAAACAAGTATAGATGGAAAGTTGAATGAAGTAATCTAAAGGAAAATATTTTCCAACTTCAGGAATCCTTAAGCAAACTGTGACTTGTGAAATGTGCAACTCACAAAATATTCACATGGAAGTCCGTATTTTCTGATCAGAATTAATGTATGTCTCCTTTTCTTTGTTGCATGTCTAAGGTTACCATATTTATAATAGTAAGAATGGAGTGTCATTTAATTGATCTTTAATTTATAATCTTGGTGGAAAAATTGCTCTGACATATGGTAACTGTGTTATTTTACCCCTTAAAGGATTAACAAATTGGGGTCTGGCAATGACTTTGAGGTGTTCTTCCAAAGACTTGGAATTGCTTCAGGAAGAGTGCGATATACGAAAGATTGGGTAAGTCTAGCTTCATAAGGGCTGGGATTTAGCTCAGTTGGCAGAGCGCTGCGCTACAGTCTCTGAGGTCCCGAATTCAATTCCCAGCACTGCAAAAATGGGAGAAGGGCCTGGCAATCCACTCCCAAGGCAATCCCGAAACAGCCATTGAAAACCCTATGAGGGTCGCTAGGAGTCGGATACTGACTCGACAGCACCTAACAACAACAACGACAAGCTTCATAAATTCTTCAAAGTTATTCATGAATATATTTTAACTAAACCTCATTTTGACTTCAAAAAGAGGCTCAAGCTTTAGAGGAATGGAGGAATGTGAACGCAGAAGGGAGACGTCTCATTGGTTGATGGTGCTACTCCTACAGGAAGAGGTCCTGCTTCTAGCACCCTGAGACCTATATCAAACTGCCAATTGGCACTGCTACTCCTGTCTGCAAACATGAACTTCTATGTTCTCCCTCAAACATATTTTCTGAGGTTTTGGTGGTACTACATTCACTCAGTCACTTAATTTAGAAATGCAGGAATTGTCTTTGACTCTTTTCCACTCATCATCATTCAAAATTAATCATATATAAACCTGCAGATATTTCAGTTTTTATCTGTTTATGATAGAGCTCCAATCAATAAATAACAAGCCATTGAATGGCAAATTGCCGAAGACACACTGAACACAGAGAAGTCATCTTCTTTCCTTTTTGTTGTTGTCATTGATGATAATTGTTTTAGTTTTAATTTTCATCAAACTAACATAGGTACATCATGTATAAAATCTCAGGTAGTTTTTTTATGAGCTTATAACTAAAACCAGCAGATTCCTATCTCATTTCCATGGTATTCCACCCCTGATTTCTGTTCATCAGATGAAGTCCTTGAACTTGTTTACTTTTTTTCTGGTCCCTGCCTCTATGTTTATAAATAGTATCTTATGTGGCTATTCTTCACAATAAATGGAGAAAAGATTGAGGTTGTCCAAGATTTTGCTTTGTTTGGCTCTATAATCAACACCCACAGAAGCAGCAGTCAAGAAATCAAAAGACGCATTTCTCTAGGAAAATCTGTGGCAAAAGATCTCTTTAGAGTATTGAAAAGCAAAGATGTCACATTGAAGACAAAGGTGCGTCTGACTCATGCCATGGTATTTTCAGTGGCATCATATGGTTGTGAAACCTGGACATTGGACAAGAGAGACAGAAAAAGAATTGATGCTTTTGAATTGTGGTGCTGGAGACGTTTATTGAATATACCATGGACTGCCAAAAGAACCAACAAATCTGTCCTAGAAGAAGTATAACCAGAGTGCTCCTTGGAAGCAAGAATGGCCAAACTGCGTCTTACATATTTCGGACATGTAGTCAGGAGAGAACAATCCCTGGAGAAGGACATCATGTTTGGAAGAGCGGCAGGTCAATGCAAAAGAGGAAAACCCTCCACCAGATGGATTGACACAGTGTCTGCAACAATGGGCTTAAACATAAATAAGATGGTTTGCCTGGCACAGAATCGGCAAGTGTTTCGATCTGCTGTACATAGGGTCACTATGAGTCGGACTCGACTCAACGGCACCTAACAACAAAAACAATAACATCTTATGTGGCTATTTCTTCATTTTTCAATTTTGTGTTGGTGAAGAAAAAATATTTTGAAACTTATTAAAATATAAGGGAGGCTTTATTCTAGGCTCTCACACAATGATTGAACTCAACTCTGTATCCTCATTGATCTCAAATCTCTAAAGACTGCTCAAAATTTACAGCCACTGCTAGGTTTCTGAAGGTCTTTTCGCTTGGATGATTTTGTCTTTCCACATAGAAAATCTTTAACTCCCTGCCATTGGGGCAAGCAGTTAAGCAGTTCTAGCTGGGTGATGATTTATAATAGATGTTAATGTTATCAACATTTTACTTATGAGAAAACTACAGAAAAGAAAAATCAGGTAACTAACAAAAGTTCTTGGTAATCAGTCCTGAAATCTAGGTCAAAACCCTGGTAGTCTAATTGCAGAGTTTCAGTCTCCTCAATGCACTATTCTATAAAATGTTTTTGTATATCAATAACAAAAGCAAGCACCTTGTGAAATGATCAGAAAGCATAAAACAGCAACTCAAGCTTGAAGAGCCCTTCCTTCTCAACTTTTATGAATGCTCTTGGTTTTCCTTACACCTGTCTGAGCATCTGTTCTCCCCTGGGTGAGGTTTCGGATTCTCTGTTGAACTCACTGCTTAGACTCTCCACTCTTCAGCACACTATCAGAGAATAATTTCTCCACAGATTTTCAGTGGTTATACAATTTATCATACTCTCTTAGATAATATTGTATAATGCTTACCTGTTTTTAATGCTTCTATCTTTTAAATTATTTTTATTCAAATGCAACATTGTGTTTTTTTCAGACTCCTAAAACATTTCCACATCTGTCATATTCTTAATGGCAAGTCTATTTGGTCTGTCCAAAAAAGTATTTTTATAATGTTGATTATATCATATACATGTATTTCAATTGACACAAGCTAGGGTGTGTTTGAATACTATGATATTAGCCCTTTACTAAATAGCTTACTGAGGTGCTTATTAGTGATCAAATATTCTTACAAATATTAACAGTAAACAGTACTGTCTTACAAAATAAATATCTTATTTCTTCTCCCCATAGGAAACAAACAAATTCAGCAGCTACCCATTGTATCATACTGTCTATGAAACATATGAGTTGGTGAAAAAATTTTATGATCCGACATTTAAATATCACCTCACTGTGGCCCAGGTTCGAGGAGGGATGGTGTTTGAACTGGCTGATTCCATTGTGCTCCCTTTTGATTGTCAAGGTTATACTGTGGTTTTAAAAAAGTATGCTGACAAAATTTACAATATCTCAATGAAGTATCCGCAAGAGATGAAGACATACAATGTGTCATTTGGTATGTGACATTTTCTCTTTCAAAATTCATTATTTGTATATTTCTACTGAGGCTGGAATTTAGCTCAGTTAGTAGAGCGCTGCGCTGCAGTCTCTGAGGTCCCGAATTCAATTCCCAGCACTGCAAAAATGGGAGAAGGACCTGGCAATCCACTCCCAAGGCAATCCCGAAACAGTCAGTCATTGAAAACCCTATGAAGGTCGCTATGAGTCGGATACCGACTCAACGACACCTAACAACAACAACAATGTTTCTACTAATTTCTAAAGTATAATAACCTACCTTATTTATTGCTATTCTGCTCGATCAAATACTGTGTTTGTTTCATCTATAAATGTATTTTCCATTTCATGGATGCTCAAATCTCATAATGCAAAAAACATAAATACCACATAAGACCCAGTAGAGGATGGCTTTCTATGTTGTTCCCATTTCTTTAAATACAGAACAACGTCATTAGAAATTATGTTCTTTTGTGGACTAGTGGTCAAGGGCAGAGCATTTGAGTGTAGAAATTATGTTCTCTTTGTTCGTTTGTTTGTTTTATTGAGACAGGGCTCAATATGTTGCATAGGTCAGTGTTCAAACCCCTGAGCTCAAGTGATTCTCCGCCTTGGCCTCTTGAGTGCTTGGACTATAGGCATTTGCCATCATCCTTGTTTAAGAAATTATATTCTTTTTTAAAAAATTAATGTGCACACAATATAATGGATTTCATAATGGGATTTTCATATGATTCCCCCATTCCCTCTTTCTCCCTCCTACTAATGCCCTCCTCTCTTCAGATAAGTCCTCTTGTATTTCCCAATCTTAGATATACACTCTGTGTCCCTCAATATACATACATATATACATATATATGTATATATGTATATATGTGTATATATATGTATATATATATGTTTGTGTGTGTGTGTATCTTGGAAACTGCTTTCATAAAACTTTTAATGATTCCAATTTCCTTTTTAGATTCACTGTTTTCTGCAGTAAAGAATTTTTCAGAAATTGCTTCAAAGTTCCGCCAGAGACTCCAAGACATAGACAAAAGCAAGTATGTTCTATGTTATTTTATGTACATAATAAATATAATTAGGAGGAAGTGCTAATTGACGTTTTTTTGTGCTGAATATCTTTGGAAGTTTTTTTTTTTTTATGTTTTCTGTCTCTCCTCTCTAATGCGTTCCATACAAGGTTATTATATCTCTCAAAGACCCATTTCTGATCTTTGTGGTGGGTGTGCATAGCTCAGAAAAGCCAGTGCCTCCTTCTACCAACAGTTGAGTTATAACTACACATCTTAGCATTAAAGGTCTTCTGCTGTGTGACCCCAGTTTTTCCCAATTTTATCTCTTGCTCTATCACTGTCTGTATATTACACTTCAACAAAATTCAATTATTCCCAGAGCTTATTTCTTTCTACCTTTTCTTAAAGTAATTAGAGATCCCAAATTACACTTTAAGCTTGCAAAATTCAGTTTACCCAGAATAATAATAATGTGAAGCCATTATTATTAGAAGATCTAAACATTTTGGATTCATTCTGTGTAAAAGTTACAGATGAAAAACATAAATTGACAAAATTTTAAGGTGGAAGGAAAAATGGGACAATAGTAACAAATTTTGAAAGTGGAGTTTCGACACAATATTTGTATGTATTTGTGAGGTAAAATACGATATTTTGATTCATGTATAGTTAGCGTTTTTTAGAAGTGGAAATTTCAGGATAAACATCTTGTGCATTAAATATAGTATTGTAAAACTAATACTTGATGCTTGTGAACTGATGTAGGAATACGTAAAGAGATAGGAAGAGAAGATCCCCAAATAGGTTCAGTGATATTTAAGCAAATATTTGTAAAGCAACCCACAGCAAAAGTCAACCAATGAAAATTGTTCAACAATAATACTGTATAAACCCTTTTATTAATGGGTAAAAAAGCAAATTCATAATGTCACTTCACACCATTTGCAAGCATTAAGTGTAGAAGAATTACTTATTAAAAATGGAAATTTGAGAATGTTCAGTTTTGAAACAATAGGAAAATAACAATGATATCAGATTTAAGAACATTGACTGATTCTTAATATGAAAATTAGCACTCAAAGAGAAGATAATTGGTAAACTTTTTTCTAGTGAATATGGGAAAAGGAATATCTATATATTTATATGTAATAAAAATATTTTTTGAAAACTGATGAAATCCAGAAGAACAAAGTTGGAAATATTTCTAATGGCCAAGTGAAATAATTCAAAAGGAAGGTATTAACTGCGAAGAAACATATGGTAGAATATTTCAGATCACTAATAATTCACAAATATAAATAAAAATAATATATTATTATGTATTCATAATATCAACTTAAAATTCAGTTTTTCCCATTCCTATGGGTAGTAGAAGCCTGCAGCGGTAGCCCTGTGGCATCATATCCCGTCAGATCTCGGAAGCTAAGCAGGGTCGGGCCTGGTTAGTACCTGGATGGGAGACCGCCTGGGAATACCAGAAGCTGTAGGCTTGGGAGAAGGACCTGACAACCCCCTCCCAAAAATCAATCTGCCATTGAAAACCCTATGAACAGCAGAGAAACACTGACAATCGTGTTTCCCCTGTTGTACAGAGGGTCGCTATGAGTCGGATACCGACTCGACGGCACCTAACAACAACAACAACATGGGTAGTAGAAAGAAACAAATGATCCCATGCTCTTCTGATAGTATGGTGAATTTTTAAAATCTTTTTGAGAAGCTTAAATATATATTGCTAAAGTTTCAAGAGCTATCACAACATTCTTATATTTTGACCTAATATTTTCATGTCTTGAATTTTTTTCTGTAGGAATTAGTCTCAAGTTTAGGAGAAAAGACTACTTAGAAAAAGTTATGAATTATAAAATTATAATGCCAAATAATCATAAATAATATAATGTCTAAGAGGAAGAAATTGCTAAAATATTAAATATCTACTAACTTGAACATTTTGTCATTAATATTATTATTCTGTTGTTGTTGTTAGGTGCCATTGAGTTGGGTCCAACTCATAATAATCCTATGTGCAACAGAATGAAACACTCTCCGACACTATACAATTCCTGGCACTATGTCAGTGCTTTCCTGCTATTCATAGGGTTTTCAATGGCTGATTGTTTTTTTCAGGAGTATTTTGAAAGTGAGCTGCCTGGTCCTTCTCCCATTTTGGTGGTATTGGGAATTGAACCCAAGGCCTCAGAGAGTGCAAAGCAGCACTCTCAACTGAACTAAACCGCAGCCCATTGATTATTATAGAGACTATAATATAATGAAACACAATTAAACATCAGGTAAACAAAAAAGACAGAAAACTGTAGAATGGTTTGATTTTTTTTTATTGAATGGAGAAAATCTTAAGGGAAAATAAAACAATTACAACAAATACAATATGTTCCATGAAGCTGATTTTCCATCTTTAAAAAAAATGTTTCGTTTTACAAATTACCTCGCTGTTTGAATTATGATTTCTTAGGATACTCAGCTTTTCCTTACTCAAATATTTCTTTGTTTGCCTTCTCCTCTCAAAAGGACAGTGAAGAGAAAGTTTGTGAACGTGCTGGGGTCAGACCTTGGCAGGAAGTAGGTGAGTGCATGGCCAAGGCAGTTGTGAAGAAAGGTACAGGTTTTAGATCAGGGATTGTTTTCTCACTTGCCTTCTTTCAAAGAGGGAGGAGGCCTTTGGTCCTGGCATGGGTTTAGGGATGGCCAAACTCAGCTGTTGCCATATTTTCCAGGCTGCGTGTCTTCTTTGTGGAAGGCATGTCAAAGAGCAGCAGCAGTGACTTACATGGAGACTTACATGTCTTGCTCAGAGCATTTACATCCTAGGGTTACTGCAGATTAAACTCTGCTCCATATAAGGGTCATCTGAGGGCTTTCAGTGGTACCCACAAGACCAGAAATCTGGAGAGAAAGAGGGGGAAGAAGGGAGAGGAAAGAGAGCAAGCGAGAAACATGGGGAGAAGGGAAGAGAAAGAGATGTGTGTGTGCGTGTATGCATATGTTTTTGCATTTCCAAGTGTGTATCACCATGCAGGGGCCTGGGGTTTAGCTCAGGTGGTAGAGTGCTGCTCTGCAGTCTCTGTGTTCAATCCCCAGCACCGCAAACACAGGAGAAGGACGGGGCAATCCATTCCTGAAGCATCAGCCATTGAAAATCCTACAAGGGTCACTTTGAGTTGGACCCAACTCAGTGGCACCTAACAGCATCATTTTGGTGCCAGAGGTTTAGCTCAGTTGAAAGAGTGCTACTCTGCACTGTTTTAGGGCTTGGGTTCAATCCCAGCACTACAAAAGTGGGAGAAGGGCATGGCAGCTCAATCCTGGAATAATCCCAAAACAGTCAACCACTGAAAATCCAACGAGGGTCACTGAGTCGGTCTTGACTCAGTGGCACCTAACAACATCCACATGCATTCTTGTATTTGTTGCAATACATTATGAATTTGATTTGGAAACCTATGCTGTTGTTGAGTTGGTGTCCAACTCATAGCTACCCTATGTACAATAGGTGAAACAGTATTATTAGTGCTTCTCTGCTATTCATTGGGTTTTCAATGGCTGACTGTTTTTTGGGAGTGGAATGCTGGGTTCTTCTTTGAAGCCTACAGCACTTGGTGTTCCCAGGTGGTTTTCCATCTAAGTACTCACCAGGCCTGATCATGCTTAGCTTCTGAGATTGGACGGGATTGGATGCCACAGTAGTATGGCTGCAGGTAACACTTCCCAACATGGTGTCATGCCTGATACTATTGTCAGTGCTTCTCTGCTATTCACAGCATTTTCAATGATTGTTTCAGAATTGATTTGGGGATAGATTACCACATTCTTCTCCCTTTTTTGTGGTGTTGTGCTGGGAATCGAACCCAGGGCCTCAGAGAGCACTGAGGTAATCCTCAGCCCCTGAAAACCTATAGTTTGAAATAATCTTTTATGCAATTATTGGCTTTGCATATTTGAGTTGCTAGCAGATAAAATCTGTGCTTTATAGTATCATAGAACTAAATATCTGATGCTAACTAAATAAATGTGAAAATTGCTCAAATTGTAATTATGGAGTCTTTAGCTATTCCTATTTTCCTTTTGCCAACATAGTTCAGTTGAAAGGGTTAATATCTTCAGGGCTGGGAATATAGCTTAGTGGTACAGTGCTTGACTGTCATGCCCAAGGCCCTGGGTTCAATCCACATCACCACAAAGAAAAAAAAGAGGTATTTCATTCTTAAATTTTTTATTTGTAAGCTTGAACAAATTCATTAACTGCTGAGACTCAGTTACGTCCTTTATGAAATGGAGCTATTACCCTATCCAACTGGCAGAATTGCTCTGAGGATTAAAGAGCACATAATAAGGATTCAAAACAGTTAGAGATCACTAAGCTTATTTTGTAAACTAACTTATTAAAAAATAAGAACTAATTAAATTAATGAATAAAATAATTATTCTTTATTATAATGATTATTTCTTGTGAGTCACCCTTCCCAATGGCTGGGACCAGGCTAGCTTTTCTTCTCCAACCAGGATCGGGACCCCACACCCAGGGACTGGTGGGCACAATGGAATCAAAGATAGCTTTGGGATATGTTTAGATTAGATTTTATTGAATAGCCCCTGTAAGGAAATTGGCAGCAGTCCGGGGGCCCTCTTTGTGTCCTCCATGAAGGCCAGCTTCTTCTCCGCTGCTGGTCTCTGATGATCTCCATTTGGTCCAGTGATGGGGTGACCTCTGTGATGGCAGGCAGTCTTCTCTCTTGATCTAGCAATGGTGTGTCCCAGCTGCAGTGGAATGGCAGAACTGCAGAGTGGCAAGCTAGCTGTGTTTATATAGTCTTTGGGTAACTGCCTCAAGATGGCAGTCAACCAATTAGGTGGTGGCGCAAGGAGCTGGGTGCAACCAATTAGGAGTGACATTCAAATAAAGTGTAAAACCAGATGTCACTTTCTGGCCAATCAGGCAATGTTCTTTAGTGGACAATCAGGGGGTAGGGGGAGGGTCAGGAGTAACCAATCAGGTGGCAGGAGGTCTGAGAGGGGAGGGGCCATCTTGGCTCACTGTATACCAAGACCCAGATGTGGGACAAGGGTCATTGGGGGCCATCTTACCCTGGGGCATAGATTTCAGACCTTCAGATGGGCTAGATGGACTTTATCCCAATCATGTTTCCTCTCTATCCCCTGGGGCTATCCCATAATATTCCCTACAATTTCTTACTTATCAATTAAATTATGTCAGAATTCATATATTGAATTAAATAATTTATTGTTGAAGTACTCAGGCCTTGTTGACAAATTTTGTATTGTATCGACTCTTTCTTATTATAATAAGGATCCCAATACTACTCTTTGGAATGTGAGCTCTCTAGTTGTATTTAATATACAGCAGGCACTTGAATTGAATATTGTTGAGAGAATGGAATAAACAGCATTTCTTGTGTTTGTGATGTTTATCTTTAAAAATAAGAAAAATGTTATTGTTACCACTTGGTAAATATTTGTAATTTGCGAAGCACCTTACTAAACGTTAATAGATTCTGTCATTTCAATATTTATTTGAATTCTTTGAGTAGATTATTAATATCTCTGAAGTGAAAAAAGTTTTGCCTGTATTGATGTACATAGGTTTATCAATTATTATAATATACATAAAATTACTATTGGGTTTTTCCATTGGCATACATAGTTTCATAAGCCTTAGCAAAATCATATATTATAAGATTTAAAAATATAATTCATGCAGGACCTGACTCAGCAGCACCTAACAACAACAAATTGTTCTTATTTTGCATATTATAGAAATTTAAAATGTATCAGTGAGTTTCATCTTGTTCTGAATATTCTGTTGCCTGGGTAGTACTCATTTTCATAAAAGTATAATTATATTAATCTCCTTTTTAGCCCAATATTATTGAGAATTATGAATGATCAACTGATGTTTCTGGAACGAGCATTCATCGATCCTTTAGGGTTACCAAACAGGCCTTTCTATAGGTAAGAAAACATGACTTCTCCCTCTAAGACCACTCTAGAATTTCTTTTGCAGTACCATACTTGATTTCTTCTAAGCAAATAGAATATTTCAAAATATATGTAGTAAATGATGAATGTATGATATTGCTTTTCCATATAATGTAGTATGGTTCTAGAATCTTTTACATATTTTTTTGGTTTCTGAATATAAAAGGATGTATGTTTATTTTAGGAAATTTAGAAGATTCAGAAATACACAAGCATAGAACAAAAATCTCACCAATCCCATCCGGTCTTTGTGGAATTGTGTTTATATTTTGCTATATATGTTTTAACTCTTCTCCTATTTTAAATATATTTGTAGTTCTGTGTACACATAACATATAATAAACCTGTATTATATAAATATGTATAATATGTAATGAACATGTGTTCATTTACTCACTTGCCTAATGTTGGCATTTAAATTCATCCCGCTAAATTATGACAAGTGTACTTATTCCTGTAAGTACCACCTGTCCCTGAGTTGATCATATGGAGTATGAGTCAAATCACCAAACAATCAGAAGAGGCCACATCTTTCAATGTTGTTATTGTTAGGTGCAAACAAGTCGGTGTTTGACTCATAGCAACCCTATGTACAACAGATGAAACAGTATTGTTAGTGCTTCTCTCCTATTCATAGATCTTTCAATGGCTGATTGGTTTTAGGAGGGAGTGGATTGCTAGGTCCTTCTCCCAAGCCTACAGCTCATGGTGTGCCCAGGAGATCTCCATCCAAGTACTAACCAAGTACTAACCCTGCTTAGCTTCTTACATCTAATAGGATTGGATGCCACAGTGGTAGCACTCCAGGCACTGATATGTATAATAATACATATTTCATAAACTACTTTTGTAGATTACTGAGCTTTGAATTTCAGGAGACAAGTGGCTCACTCAAATCATGAAGTTAGGGATATGCATTCAGGATTGTAGAGTATTATTTTTATTCTTGTATATTTTTTGCACAACTAATAGACAGCAAACAATTTTATCAACAGGCATATCATCTATGCTCCAAGCAGCCACAACAAGTATGCAGGAGAGTCATTCCCAGGAATTTATGATGCTCTGTTTGATATTAAAAACAAGATGGACCCTTCTAAGGCCTGGGCAGAAGTGAAGAAACAGATTTCGATTGCAGCCTTCACAGTGCAGGCTGCAGCAAGGACTTTGAGAGAAGTTGCCTAAGACGGATCATTTAGAGAACCCATATTGAATTGGCATGATATATCAGTGGGTACAATGATAAACTAAAAAATAAAAGTTGGAGGTTATATATATATGTGTGTGTGTGTGTGTATACACATGTGTGTATACACATATGTGTGTATGTGTGTGTGTATTAAAACTAAGGAGAATAGTGTAATACAGTAAAACTCTTATCCCCCATTATCAGAAAATCATGTCTAACATAGCACTTCTAGATCTAATTATGTCATTGCACAGATAGACAAACATCAGCTTGTTGTGGAGCATACTGTGACAATGCACAAGGCTGCTCTGTCTGGAGGGCTATGGCCTGCTTGGAAGGTCAGCTGAGAAAATCGCTTCTTGCCATACTTGTTAGGAAATTCTTATATAATCATACTACTGATAAATGCCATTACTCTATATCATAAAGGATATTTACTCAAAAAAGTTAAGAAATATCTCCTTCATATATAATACTATGCATAACATATACACACATATCTATCTATCTATCTATCTATCTATCTATCTATCTATCTATCTATGCATATACATAAATGCATAGCAAAAATAATGGAAATTTATAAATCCAAACCGTAGGAGGAAAGGATGATTTCCAATAGTGTTTGATCCCATGTATTTGTGACCAGTTGTGTCTTTTCTACCAATTGGGCCTTGCATGTTTATCTTATCCTGTTTTTCTTTAAAATTCTTTTCCTTTTAACCACATGTGGCTACATCCCTTTCATGTTTGGGCTTTGTGTATACATTGAAGTTTTATAGTTAAATTACACCATGTGTATTTTCTGGTGCTTAGTTTTTCATTTGTATTGGAGTGTTCACTTATGCATCACTGTGGCTATGCTTCATCAGATTTCACTGATATAGAGCCTTCATTTTCATCAATGTCATATTTATCAGTCCATGTCCATCAAGACAGAAATACCCTGTGTATGGTGGTGCCTGCCTATAATTCCAGTGAAACTGGACACAGAAGCAGGAGGCTCATGAGTTCGAGTTCAGATGAAACCTCGTAATTTAGCAAGATCCTGTCTCAAGATAAAAAGTACAGAAAAGGGCTAGAGGTGCCGCACAGTAGCAGAGAGCTTGCACAGTCTATTTCAGGCCTTGGTTTTTGTGTTCCAGTGTTGCAATAAAGAAACAAATTAATTAAATTATTATTAAAAAAATAAATAAGAGAGACCAACCATACAGTAAGGTCAACAAAGAAAGTTGATAAAAGAACGACTCATTGGAACAGCATTGGAACAGTGAAGTACTGCCTAGTGAAAAGGGAAGACAACACTATTTATAGCAGAGGTAAGGAGGGGCCACTAACCCTAGGGCACAGTTGAACCATCCAACAAAGTATTCCTGCCACTCCATGGTTCTCACTCAACAGCAGAGAATTTGCTAGGGTGCCTGTACTATGAAATCAGGCTTCAAACCCACATTTCAAACTGCCCACAAACTTGCCTTATAGGCAACTGTGAAAGGCTATTTGGGGAAGTTTCTTGCCAGAGGCACTGCATGCGAATCTGCCCAAGGAAAGTTATTGGCTGCTAGGTTCTGCTGGTCATCAAGAAATGCAGGAACCAGGAGCTATAGCAGCAGCCTGCACTATAGGAGCTGGGCACTGGTGAAGCCATGGACACCAGAGGGAAGATGCTGGAGAACTCGTTTGCATTGCAGAAACCTACATAGAAGGATAGAGAAGACTCTTTGAAATATTTCCACATATCCTTCTACTCACAAAGTTTAATATCATGTTACATGGAAAAGAAAAAATTGCTAAATATCCCCAATCTACTAAGAAGAATAGACAATGAAGAGTAAGTGTGGAGCAGAGAAACAAAAGTTTGATTAGCTGGCATGTAACAAACTATATGTATTTAACCAGTTTTCTCCTGACAGACATTGGAATAGTTTCTGTATCTTGCTCTTGTGAACATGACTCCTAAACAAATATGCAGGATATTCTCTTTCCTGACTATTTCTACTGAAAAGTAGAATTTGTAGATTGCAAAATTTTTTGCATCTTCAATTTTACTAAATAATGACAAAGTGTTGAAAGATGCTTTATTTAGTTATATCTCCACTTACAAAATAATCATGTTATACAACATAGTAGAAACAAAAAACTGTGGCATGTTAGAGAAATACAGAGAATTCAAAGCCACTAGAATCCAAGGAACTCATATAAAGAATGATCCATATGTTACACATGTAGCATTAGTTATCATCACGTAATTCTGCAGCATTGAACAAATGGTGACTGTAACTGTCATTCAAAAGAGGTTGTGCATGGCTCTCAGGAGCACAGTTTTTGGAAAAGACTGTGAGGGTTCAACCCCCAGTTCTCTCACTCACTGAGAGTACGAAGGTGGCCAACTCATTAAAGTTCTCTTCTGTTAGGATTATTAATGTGTAAAATGAGAAGAAAAGTGTATCTGTCTCACAAATAAGCTAAAGCACGTGAAACACTCAGGATAGTTGTCACCATACAAGGAGTATTAAATACATGTTTGGTATTGTCATTTGAATCACAAGGTATTTGTTAGTTTGCTAATAAAACATCATTTTCTCTTACCTTTTCTGTATGATCGTCTTGCACTGAATCATAGCTACATGTTTTGTATTAAGCGGAATTTTAAAACATATGAATTAACTAACTTTACACAAGAAAAGTGTGCTTTGTAAGTTTTAAGTTGACCTGGCTAATTAATGATGATCAAATGAAACCACTTGTTGACCTACCGTGGCTTGAAAAGGATGAAGGTATCTATATTTTAGGTAAGGATTCATGAGTGATTATACTATGCCCAAATTTATTATTATTATTATTATTATTTTTTTTTTTTTTTTTTTTTTTTTTTTTTTTTATTTATTTTTGGCGGTACTGGGGGTTGAACCCAGGGCCTAGCGCCTGCATGCTCTGCCAGTGCTGGACCACTGAGCTGCACCTCAGCCCATTTTTTTTTACTTTTTGAGACAGGGTCTCACTAGGTTACGCAGACTGCCTCTGGTCTCAAATTTGTGATCCTCCCGCCTCTGCCTCCCGAGCCGCTGGGATTATAGGCGCGTGCCACCGCACCTGGCCCGCCAAATTTATTCTTGTTTTATGAAATTGAGAAGATAATGTTCAACAAATGGTACTGGGATTAAGTGCCTTCGAATTGGTATCCGACTCATAGAGACCCTCATAGGGTTTTCAATGGCTGACTGTTTGGGGATTGTCTTGGCAGTGGATTGCCAGGTCCTTCTCCCATTTTTGCAGTGCTGCGAATAGAAGTCAGGACCTCAGAGACTGCAGCACAGCGCTCTACCAACTGAACTAAATCCCAGCCCATGAGTGATTATGCTATGGCCAAATTTATTCTGGTTTTATGAAATTGAGAAGATAATGTTCAACAAATGGTGCTGGGAAAACCAGATATCCATATGCAGAAGACCAAAAATAGATCCATATCTCTCCGTATGTTTGAGAGTTAATTTGAAATGGATGATAGATTTCAACACTAAATCAGAAAACTTAAAACTACTAGAAAAAAAGAAAAGCTACGGAATATGCCACAACACATAGTCATAGGCAAGTATTTCCTCAACAGGAATCCAGTTGCCTAGGAAACTGTACCAGGAATTGGCAAATGGGATTACATGAAGCTAAAAACCTTCTGTACAACAAAGGGAGCAATTGACAGAGTACAGGGAAAGTCCACACCATGGGAGAAAAATCTTTGTATCCTATACATCTGACAGAGGACTAATTTCTAGATTACACAAGGATATTAAGAAATCAAACACCAAGATAACAAGTAGCCCAATAAATAAGTCAGCAATGGAACTGAACAGACAGTTCTCAAATGGACAACTACAAATGTCCAATAAACACATGGAAAAATGCTCAACATCCCTAGCCATTAGAGAAATGCAAATCAAAACAGCACAGAGATTCCATCTCACTCTGGTAAGAATGGCCAAGTTTAACAAAACAAATAATTACAAATGCTAGCAAGGATACAAAAAAGGAACACTTTTATATAGCTAGTGGGACTGTAAACTAGTGCAGGCACTTTGGGAATCAGTATGGAGATACCTTAGAAAACTAAGAGTAGAATTGTCATGTGACCCAGCTATACCACTCCTGGGAATATACCCAAAGTAAGATAAGTCACCATACCAGAGGGACACCTGCACCTCCATATTTAATGCACCATTCTTCACAATTGCGAGGGTATGGAATCAATCATGATATCCATCAACAAAGGAGTGGATTGAAAAATTGGGGCCTATGTACACAATGGACTAATACTCAACACTAAACAAGAAAGAGATTATGTCATTTGCAGCAAAATGGATGGAAGTGGAGAGTGTCATCTTAAGTGAACAAACCCATTCCCAAAAAGAGAAATACCATATGTTTTCATTTATGTGTGGGAGGTGAATATAACTTAAAGGAAGAAAGAAAAACTATACGTATGTAGCTTTATAAAAATGAACAATCATACTTATCTAAGGGAAAATATAAGCAGGGTAGAAAGAAGGGGGAGGGGGTGAGCCGGTAGGAGTAAAGGCTGGGGAAGAGGAGCAAAGAACATGAGAGTCAAAAGGGGAGAGGGAAATCTCAAAATACATAGTACTACTATGTGAATACATGGAAAAAATAAGGGAAAGAAAAAAATCAATGAGAATATAACCCATGATTACATGCGATTTTTGTTGCTGTTGGTGTGAGGTGCCCTTGAGCCATGTCTGACTCACAGCAACCCTCAGAGGGTTTTGAAAGGCTGATGCTTTTGGGACTGTTTTGGGAGTGAATTGCCACATCCTTTTCTCTTTTTTGAGCAGCCAATAATTGGACCTGGGTCCTCAGAAAGAATGGAGCAGCACTCTTATCAACTAAGCTGAACCCCAGCTGATAATAAAAGTATTGTGCTCTATCCATTATGCTACTGTGACATCACTGTTGCTTACACATTCATCTACTTACCGATTTAATGGAACTATTTAAACTAAAGGACAGAAGGGAAAAAGAGTGAAAGAGGAATTTTAATATGTAATAATAATAATATGTAAAAATCATATTAATATGCGATAAAATCATAGTAATATGTAATAATCATATGAATTAAAATTCCTTTTCCTCTCTTCTTTCCTTCTGTTCTTTAGTTTAAATGGTTCCACAAAATATGTAAGTGGATGAATGTGTAAGCAACAGTGATGGGATAGTAGCATGATGGATAGAGCAAAAGACTTATTCTGTATTTCACCAACATTTATTAATAAAAAGAAAATAATATATGAATATTAAAGATGAACTACTTTCTGCTTTGCTGTTTGTTAGGTGCTATGGAGTTGAATTCAATTCATAGTAAACCTATGTACAGCAGAATGAAACAACACCTGATATTGTGCCATGCACACAGTCTTCTCTTTTTTTATATTTGAGCCCGTTATTGCAGCCATTGTGTTTCATCTCATTTTGAGTCATGCCACATCAGCAAATGGAGGTCCTAAAGACTTTACTTCATTCCCATAATTAAGGTTGACTCTTCTTGAGGAGGCAACTTTGAATTCCTTCCACCCTGGGGGACATATTTTCTGGCACTATGGCAGGGCTTCTCTGCTATTCATAGGGTTTTTAATGGCTAATTGTTTTGAGAATGGGTTGCAGGAGCCTTCTCCCTAGTCTACCTTAGTCTGAAAGCCCAACTGAAACCTATTATGGGTAGTGCTGCTGGTATCTGAAATACTGGTGGCATAGCTTTCAGCCTCACAGCAAAATGCAAGCCTGCACAGCATGACAAGGTGACAGACATGTGGGGGCTCTGTCTGGTAGCTTCCGTTAATAAAAACACTTACTTCTCAACAAGCCTTGGGATGGTTCTAGATCCACAGTTTTTTCCATGTTGCTGAAGGCAGCACTAATATAGGTGCCCACTGTGAAGTTAGAGGAGAAAGGTGCATAAGAAGGCAAGGAGTGATTTCACACCACAGAAATGAAGTATTAAAACACACCACCTGTTCAGTTAGTTCCATGAGATGTACTGAAATTACTTTCTAATTTCTGGAAGAGGACTATCTCTCTAGGTAACTCTATAGACCACATTAATCCACCAATTTGATGCTGTATACATACCTGATAAGAAGGTTTAAAAAACAGATTTAATTTTGGGAAGCTGATGTGGTTATGAAATCCAGTGAGAATGGAATTTCATTTCTGATTGTTAGGGTCTATCATCATGTTATTTTCCTGTTTTAACCCATGTGCTGTTTACTATATTTACTTGAATAAATCAAACCCTTCTCAGTATTGAAATAAATGTTACGGAGCTATTTAGGGAGAAATAAATTCAAATGCCAAACAGTAACATTTTCAAATAACCTAAATTTGGTTAAATGGAAAACAGCATACAGATTTCAATATAATTTACACATGATGTACACAGTATGAAGTAAATGACCTCAGAAAAAGAACAAAATGGAGATGTGGTTTAGGATGTATAGATCAGAACCTCTTGAATCTGAAAATTGGAAAAATTGCAGAGGACATGATCTGTAAACAAAATGAAAAAGTGTACAAAAAATACTTGTAATGGGCAAGCACAAAAGCTCACACCTGAAATCCCAGCAACTCAGGAGGCAGAGGCAGAAGAATAAATTAGATCCTATCTGAAGATAAAATATCTACAAAATGGACTATGGGTGTAGCTCAATGGTAGAGCTCTTGCAAAGTCCATCGGAGGCACTGGGTTCAACTTCTAAGTATCAGCAAGAAAAGAAAAAGAAAAAGAAACATTTGTAATGAGGATAAGAAAGTATTTTAATAATTGTGAAACTTCATTTAAATCAATAGATTCAATATAAATAGTCTCCAACTCCCTCCCCTTAGGCATGTGTGTGTACACATGTGTGTGCATGTTTGCTTCAGGAAAAAATGAAAAGAACAAGGAAATATATATGAAACCTAGCCCTAAATATGTATAGTGAGAAACAGCATAACTATGACCTCTTCCTTTTGTAAAAATTGGACGAAAATGTTAAAATAAAAAATAAAGCTCTTTTGAGCTGAGTGTGGTGACACATGCCTCATAATCCCAGCAGGATGGGAGGCTGGGCCAGGAGGATCACAAGTTCAAGGCCACAAGGGGCCTGTACAACTTCTTTAGACTCTGTCTCAAAAACAAGAATGGGGTGCAGGTCAGTGGTAGATCAACTGCCTGCTTGCACAAGGCTATAGGCTCAACTCCCCACTACTCAAACCAACCAACCAACAAATAAATAATAAACCCATTTTGCTCCTTCTGTGCCTAGCACTGCACAGCTCGTGGTTCTCAAGAGCCTCTCAAGTGAGCAGCAGCTCCAAATCCTGCATGCTGAGTACATTTAGTGAAGTGTCTGCTCCTCGTCCATCACACTGAATGTCTTATTCTCTTCATTCCCTAAGGACAGACATAAGTGTCCGCCGACTGGAGATGAAGTAAAGATCTGCAGGCTGCAGCTCTGGGTTTGAAGGTAGATCTGAAGCAGTATAATTTCCCTCTCTAATTTCATGCATGTCATCAACACTGCCAAGACCAGAGATAAGTTTTGTCTGATCAGTGACAGGAGGGTCCCTTTACTGTTTATCATATTATACTTGAGAAGGCCTTGAGAAGAAGAATACACATTGTACAAAGTGAGGAAAGAGCTTTGTGGGCACAAAAGGAATCTGTCATCTGCTTCCCCGCAGCTCACATTGCCCACTACCCAGATACCCTTATTGTGGTGGGCTCCACCATTGGGACTGATTTGGAGACTGGCACGATTACGGACTTCATAATGTTGGACACTGGGAATCTGTGGATGCTGACTGGAAAGACCTGGCAGGAAAACAACAGAAAGGGTCATCGTTTTCTTCTCCTGGGGTTCATATGAAACATTCCACCAGGCTCTCTGATATGGTTGTTATTGGCTAAGGCAACAAATGATAGATTAATCTAGCCCAAGGAAAGCAATCGATCTCACTGTTGGTAAAGAGAGAGAGAAGTGCTGGTGGCCAAATAGAACACTGAATGGAATGATCTCTAGGGTGGACAGTGAGCACTTTTGAGAGGGTTTGTAAGGGCTGACAAAGCATCATGGAATTAACTACTGATAAAATCTTCACACCATTCCAACAAAAATGCTCTATTGCAAAACATCCTCTGGATTAAAAAACTTGCAAACCACAAGTTCTAGGCAACTCAAAACCCCACTATAAAAAGACACAGAACACTAGCTGGGTGCAGTGGTGCACACCTGTCATCCCAGCAGCTGCAGAGGCAGAGGCAGGAGGATCACAAGTTCGAGACCAGAGGCAGTCTGTGTAACTGTGTAGCTGAAACAGACAATGAAATTACCTTGTTATTCTGACTCAGATCCCTCGCACCACCTTAACAAACTTTTTCTACTCTTGTCTACTCTGAACTCCAGTAAATTCTTTGAGCAACAGGGACTCTGAACTATTATATCTAGGTGACTTGTTGAAAGGGTCCTTATATTATTTTTTTTCTTTTCTTTTTTTATTAGAAATTTTTAATGTACATCATAATGTGATTCATTTTGACATGGTTTTCATTGCGACAATTTTCATATATGCAATTTGATAAACATTATTCATATAGGTTACCCCTTACCTTCCTCTATGTTTCCCCAGGGCCCTTATATTAAAAAGACATATGCAATGGACTGCCAGAAGAACAAACAGATCTGTCCTAGAAGAAGGGCAACTAGAGTGCTCCTTGGAAGCAAGGATGGCTAGACTGCATCTTACTTATTTTGGACATGTGTCAGGAGGGACCAATCCCTGGAGAAGGACATCATGTTTGGGAGAATGGCAGATCAACAAAAAAAAAAAGGAAAGCTGTCCACTTGCTGGATTGACACAATATCTGCAACAACAGGCTTAAACATAAGTAAGATTGTGTGCCTGGCACAGAACAGGAGAGTGTTTCATTCTGCTGCACATTGGGTTGATAGGAATCAGATCCAACTCAATGGCACCTTACAATACCAATTTTCAAAAGAAAAAAATAAAGATATGTATATTCCTTGGGAGATGCTCAGACCACTCTGACTCTAAGACTAAAGCAAAAGTTTGATTTTGGTTGTGTGTGCATGTGTGAGAGAGAGAGAGAGAAAGAGAGAGAGAGAGAGAGACAGAGAGAGAGAGACAGAGAGAGAGAGACAGAGAGAGACAGAGAGAGATAGAGAGACAGAGAGACAGACAGAGAGAGATTGTAGAAAACAAATAAAGATCTTAAATCACCTATCTTTTGATTGGCAAGGTGCTAGATATTATCATACAATGAAACACTGTGCCATGTCCGGCACTATGTCAGTGCTTCTCTGCTGTCTGTTGGGTTTTCAATGGTTGATTATTTCAGGATTGTTTGGGAGGACATTATCCTTTCGGATCAGTTGGTAGAGTGTTGGTCTGAACTCTTTGAGCATCTGAGTTCAATCCCCAGCACAATCAAAATAGGGGAAAGGTATAGCATGCCACTTCTGACAAAATCCCCTAATCATCAGCCATCGAAAACTCTATGAGGGTCGCACTATGAGGGTCTGACCTGACTTGATGGCACCTAAGAGCAGCCATGGGCTGGGATTTAGCTCAGTTGGTAGAGCGCTGCGCTGCAGTCTCTGAGGTCCTGAGTTCAATTCCCAGCACTGCAAAAATGGGAGAAGGACCTGGCAATCCATTCCCAAGGCAATCCCGAAACAGTCAGCCATTGAAAACCCTATGAGGGTCGCTATGAGTTGGATACCAACTCGACAGCACTTAACAACAACAACAGGAGCAGCCACAAATGTTATCATGCTGTTTAATGCAAGCTGATGCTCCGTATCAAGTCAAAAATTAGAGAAGGAAAACAGAAGTCCTCATTCACTTCCCAGCTGCCCTGATGTTTAATGATCAATCCTCCATAAGGGCAAACACAATAAATATTGGTGTCTATAAGTTAAACACTAGCAAAGAACACTGAAATAAATTCCCCAAGCCATTGCACATGCCTTTAGCTTCCAGCTAAAGGTCTCCTTATGAACTCATAACAGGATTCTTTTTTCCTTTTCCTTTTCTCTTCTATTTTTCCCTCATCTACATCTCTTCTTTTTATTGAGTTTTCTTTTATGTTTTTCAATGCTTAGGACTGAACCAACAGCTTTCTACATGCTAATTAAGTGCTACACCACTGAGCAAAGCCACCAGCCTGTTATTGATTTTTGATCTTGACACAGATCTCACTAAGTCACACAGGCTTCATTGGGTCTTGCACTTGCAATCCTCCTGCATCAGCCTCCTGAGTTGCTGGAAGTTCAGGTGTGCACTATTGTCCACTGCAGGAACTCCTAATATGTATTGAGGCATTAACTGACATAGAAGGAATCTAAGCTTGGAGAGAATAAATAATTTGCCTACAATCTCCCAGTAATGCAGCTATTCCCCGGACACAACTCATATAATCAAAAAATACCTCATAGCAGAGTACCATGGCCCATGCCTGTAATCCATTGATTTAGAATCCTGAGACGACATGCCCCTGAGTTCGAGGCCAGAGTTAGTCTGTGCAAATTTAATGAGACACTGTCTTAAAATAAATAATAAAGAAGGAGTTGGAGGTGTAACTCAAAGATACCTGCAGAGCATGGACAAGACCCTGAGTTCAATCTTCAGGTATTAAAAAAAAAATTACCTCATTAAATTTTTGATTCATCCTTATCTCCCAGACACATATAACTAGCATATTACTTAAAACTAAGTAGGAGATTTAACCAGTATGTCTGAAATAGCATTGATCATCATTCTCCTTCCTCATTTCTTATTATTGCATGATCTTAAATACTTTCTCATTGATTTAATTTTCATGTTGATTCCATATGTAAAACGTAAATAGTGTGTTCATTTGACTCAGGGTTAATCTTTCTTTTATGAAATGACCTGAGTCATTTTGGTATTGAGAAACTGACATTGACGCTAGTCACTAGCATAGATGCTAGTGAAATTCAAGGTGATGGAGTTTTAACCATTCTATCTACCCCACTCTCATATTCAATACCATGCTCAAATATGAGAAAGTCCTATATTAAATTCAGCCACATATTCAACGTTTTATTAACTCAATTAGTTAACAGTGAGTGGAAAATTTGGGCAAACTTTTCTTTAGCTTTGAGGTTGTTCTGTTCCTTAGAGTTCTTCAAATGGAAGCTTGCCAAAGTTCCTGAGAAAACTCTGCCTTATGGTGTGTGACTTAGCGAGACAAGCATGAAGAATAGAATCCTTCTCTGACCAGTGCACACAAAGCTGTTGAAGGACCTAACCAGGGCATCACCTGTAAGGATGAAAGCTACAGGCCTCATGGGATTCCTAATTCCTATTCATCCAACATTGGAAATTTTCTCTAAAATATTTTAGCTTAATCATATATTTGAGTGCAATTGAGTTGGCTAGTCAGAACCCATTTCTACCATGCACATGTCAGCTAACAGGTGAATATCATCACCCATTGAAATCCATTACTGATATTCACCACAAAATCCTGGCATGGAATATTTTAAATTTTCATTTGCTCACTACTCAGGATTTAAATGTGACAAAACTTGACAGGAGCCCGACCACTGCCAAACATGTGTCAAATCCATGTTGCAGTTTGGAGGGAATTGGTAGATGTTTCCTGAAATTGGGTAGTTGTGATAGCTGCACAACTCTGGATATTCTAAGAAATCATCAAACTAAATACTTTAGACAAGTGATTTTCATAGCCTGTGAACTTATTTTACCAACGATTATTTTCAAAATGCTGATAGTCTAGTAAAACACTCATAAAACAACTTTATTAAAATGATATGTAAGAGGCAAAGTAATACACTGAACATGTAGCTGTACAGTCATCCTGATTCCATAAGTCAGTGTGGGCACAGCCCTCAGGGACACAGGTATGGTTTGGCATGAGAAAGTCTCAGGAATATGGTTTCTTCAGGCACAGGAGTTCACCACAGATGCCTCCTGGAAGATGATTTTCATGGGGAACCAAGGCAAAGGAAAGGCCTCAGAGGGGAAGGGAAGTTGGTATGGAAGAAAGTGTATATGAGGGAACCTTTGCAAATATCATAGAAGCTCACAGTTCTATCCTCATAATTCAGAAACACCCCAATGCCACCCAGAGGTGTTTGCACATAATGAATTATGGGTGGGGAGTTAGTGGAGAGAATGTAATCATTGTTACTCTTCCTCAAACATAGGAGAAATGCTTCATCAAAATCCACAGGGTTATCATTATCATCTGGTCTGAAATCTTTACAGACACCCAGAATCCAGTAGGGGGAATGTGCCACATCCACCTGCCAATAATGGCGGCCTGTGGTGAAAGCCTTCATGCACCGCCATGCAGAAAATCTCTGTCTTCTCTGGGGCTCCTCAGGTGCACCGTGAGGCTCCTCTCCAAATATCATAGTTATAACATTCTCAGACAAGCTTATCTCACAAGGAATCATTTCCTGAGCCACAGTATTTGTCACTGCAAAAGATATAAAAATAAATCAGAAATGGTATTTTGCCTAGATGGACAGAAGTTCTTTCTGATTTTCCACTTCCTTAGTCCCCTATTTCACTAAGAAAATATGGAATAAAGACAGCAGACCCACTCACTAATGGAGAAGGATTACTATAATCTTATAGGCAGAGAATAGCAGAGAAACACTGACAGAGTGCTGTGCATGACACAGTGTCAGCAACTGTTTCATTTTGTTGTACATAGGGTCACTGTGACTTGGTCCCAGATAGACAGCACGTAATAAGAACAACAAATACTAGAAAGTTCAAAATTGGAGTAAACTGAATGCACATAAAATGGTGATTGATACTCTGACACAAAATACTGTATGTCTTCATAACCACAACCTGAATATTCTCTCTTCTCCTACTCTGCCTATGTCAGATATGACTAAAGTATGTGAGATGGTGCATTTACAGTGAGTTGTATGTTAGTGAGTTCAGTCTTTGTTCTGCAGTGTGACTAGACAGGGAGTGAATATACAAAGTATTTGGACAAAGACATACCATCTATAGTCAAAATGTTAAATTAAAAAGAGGGACAGTTCATCTCCAAGAACCTACTAATGCAACTAAGGGTGACTTCTAAAGACTGACTCTCACCTTCGAATTTGCGTACCATGTCTAGGACTCCAGTTAAGCGCTGGAAAGTGAACTTGGGGCTCACTGGCTGGGGTGTTTGCATCTGCATCAACTCAGTCCTATAAGAATGACATCAGTTACAGTTCTGGACCAAAGTTAACTACACAGTTTTATAAGTATATCATATTCCAATCCAACACATTTCATCAGAATTTTCCCAATTTTGGTTAAATAGGTATACATTTTACTCTATAATCCACAGATAGAAGGAATGTTACATCTTTCTAAATTTACCATTTCCAAATCCAGTATCATTCTTGGACATTATGCACCTTTTAGCATTACTGAGCACCATTTCCTTCCTCTGTCTCCTGTTATACTTAGTGTAATGCCAAAGTTCTGGGTATCTTACACATGGCAGAAAATTTGGGCAAAGCCTTTGAGACTTCAGTCAGCAATGGTCAGCAATGATGCAGTCAGGAACTAACAGGGAATGTTCATTAAGTCTGAAGCATTGGTCCATTCAGCCCCACAAGGAAATCTAAACCAGACTTGTGGCCTGGTCCTCCAGACTCTGAGGCAGCCTTTCCCCTCTGTGCTCTGCCCACACCTGGGGCTTGGGTTTATGAAGCAGGACCTGGTCACTCCCCCTCAGGGGAACAAACCTCCCTCCAGTCCCATCATTAGGGAGCCTTAGTCTTTCCTCTCTGTTTTTCACCCTCCATCTGTAGAATGGGGCCTCAGCTGTAATACCTTAAAGAAATATCCTTATTAAGATTTGTGGGGGCCTCAAGGAGAGGATGGAAAAAATGGGAGAGGAAGCCTTGAATGGGAGACCACTCTGAGCCATATTTAAATCCATCCATAAAAGGATATTTCTAAGATCCATGAAGAGATTGTCTTGGAGAATCTTTTCACACAAGTGGTGAATAGCCTCAGAGAATGATGTTAATAAACAACAAAAACAATGCACATTCTTCAACAAGGAAACAACTTTTTAAGAAATTAGAGATCCTTATTATAAGCTCACCTCTGAAATGTGTTTCCTATGACCTGCAAAGAAAAAAAGAAAAGACAATGTGAATCACAGATCATGTCTTTCTGCATCCTCTCTGATACTTTCTTTAAAAAAACAAAAGATAGAAAAAGAAAGAGAAAAACACTTTTTAAAATTATTCCTGTCTAAGGAAACATCTGAGTACATTTTAATAGTGAACCCTGAACTACAGCTTGGAAAACTTCCCCAGGTACATTCAGAAGGAGCTCTGCATAAGCTTGGTGTGGGCCAAGAAGTTTGAGGCTGCAAATCTTATTCCTAGCAGAGATCCCACTACTGCTGAGAACAATTAATCACCAAACCTGGAATCATGAGAAAAAGGTGCATCCTGTTGTTTATCAAATTCTAAGTACCTTATCTAGTTGGAGGCAAGGACTCAATTGTTTTTGTGTGGGAGAAGAGAGAATTGTGATGGATTTAGGGAATCACAAATTGAGAGTTTCTTCAACAAAGTTGATCTCCCTTGTCACTGAGTTGCCCAAAGAGCTCTGTCTGAATAGTACTCTGGGTGACATGTATAAGAAATTTGCCCACATTGTCACATAATGATGGACCAGAATGAGCATGTACCATTTAGGTAAACTTAGTGGTATGTAGCCACCAATGAAAACCCTATGCATAGCAGAAGAAGAACTGACAATAGTGTTTTGCCTGTTTTATATAGAGTTGGTATGAGTCGGATACCAAATCGAGGGCATCTAACAACAACAGCAATAGTGGCATACAGAGAGGAATTCAGAGGTCATTTCTCAATGTCATGGCAGCATTGCCCAAGGAATGACTCCTGTTTCTGAGGATGGACTTTCCTCCTTACCTGGAGCAGCTCCATGTCAGGCTTGGGGCACATCTCAGCCAGTTCTCTGTACATTTCCTTCAACCTTTCCCTCTGTCGGGTCATTTGGATTTCACTGTCCCGGAGTTCTTGGAAAATCTCCTCTGCTTCTCTGCTTACTGCCTGCAGATGGCCTTGCTCCTCCTCAAAGAGGAACTGATGCATCTTCTGGTACTGAACTTTGATCAACATCTTCCTTAAGGTCACATAATCCTGCAGAGATATTTTGTACAGAGGGTTAAATGTTTTTACTCTCAACAGAAATCGTGAGACTTTTCCACCATTATTTCCTTACCATCATCAAGCAAATACTTTGAAAACATTCATCTTCCATCTTAAAAGGTTCTTGCCTGTCTGCTAACCCCTCTTGTCCTTCCTTTCTCTGTGCTCGCAGGTCTCTCTCCCAGTGTAAATCAAGAACATTAAGGATCGAAGGCTGTCTCCTAGGCCAGTTATTCAGGCTTCTAGTTCTGTCACCTGATAGCTTTTCTCACAGTCCTATTGTAATTTATCAGGACTTCCTTTGCTTGATGATTCTCAGTGTGGAAGACATTTAGACACACACCGTGTTATACAGGATTTTTTTGAAAAATTACTCCATCTTGTTCATACGCTTATGTATTTTTCTCCTGTCTTTCACAATCACCTTAGTACAATCTTAACTCATTCTCAATGTCTCAGAATATTTATAGAAATCTCCAAACTTGAACTAGGAATACCAGCCATGCCCTTTGTATCTCACACACTGGTGTGCTTCACACTAGCTTATGAGGAGTTTTATGACTACTGGTTTATCTCAGAAACCACTTCGTTTTCTGAGAGGAACCCACTGCCATGAAAGATAACTCTAATTTAGCTGGGTGGGCTAAATCAGCATTAGGTTAAATTAGGTGAATAAAAACAAAGAAAACGTTTTCACTCTTACCACAAATGATTGCCTTTTGCTAGTTTCCTGATTTAAGTGTTTTTTCATATCCTGAGTCATTTTCCACAACATATCCATTTCCTTTAGAAGTTTTACCTGCAAAGAAGAATAAGATTCAGCAATAGAGAATAAAGTCTTATGGATTTAATCCTTTTATATACAGGAATGGACTACAGACCTATGACCCTGGTGTCAGATCTTCTCAGACCTCAGAAGCTAAGCAGAGTTGGAACAAGTTAGTACTTGGAGGGGAGACTACCTGGTGGTATCATGTGCTGTAGCCTTGGCAGAAGGACCCAGCATGCCACTCCTGAACTAATCAGCCATGGACAACATAAAAAAGACTAATTTATGTCCTAAAATCTATGTTGAAATACCATCACCTCCATCCCCACTCTCACCCCTTTTGTGACCTAAGTCCTCTTTTCCTCCCTGAGTAGATGCTCTAGATTCTGATTCTTGGCAAAGGCGTCACTTACCCTGTATTCCTCAGCAGCCTGTTCCACTGGTCTGTGACCGTGAGCCACGTGTTCTGGTGATTCTGAGCAGAACACACAGAACAGGCTCTTGTCATCCTCACAGAAAAGTCTCTTGGACCGCTTGTGTGGCACACAGATCTGTTCCCCATAGCTCCCGACAAGGCTGGGTCTGGCCTCTCTGGCAAGGGAAGCCAGGTTCTTGAGGGTGACATTGGATTGGAACTCCTGCTTCTTAGAGATTCCCCTGCACTCTGGGCAGCACAGTGGGGTCTGGACTTCCTCCCAACAGAGGCAGAGGCAGGGCCGGCAAAAGCTGTGCCCACAGTCTATGGTGACAGGGTCTGTGAAGAAGTTGAGACAAATGGAGCAAGTAACTTCCTTCTCAAAAGCTTGCCAGGTGTCCAAATCCATGTTTCTGAGAATAAAGTGAAGGGAAGAGGGAAGGAAGAGGGAGACAGTTATTCTTCTGTCCTGGTGATAGGAATCCTCATAATTTCAAAAAGGCCAGTGGCGAGTTCTGCCTGTCTGTTTGGACTCTGCCAATTTATGTCTTAACTCACTGCTTACGCACACTTAGATATAGGAAATACAGGAAGGCTGTGTGTACTGTGACACAGCTCAGAAACCAAGACAAGTATCATCTTTGTTAAAAAATAAGCAATGTTTTCAATTTTTGCTCTCATTTGGTCAATCTTAAAATGGAGACACACCTGCATCTGTAACCCTATGTCATCTGGTCCTGTCAGATCTCAGAAGCTAAGCATGGTCATGCCTGGTTAGTATTTGTCTCAGAGACCATCTGTGAACACCAGGTGCTGTAAGTTTGGGAGATGGAGTTGGCAACCTACTCCAAAAATCAATCCGCCATTGAAAACCCTATGAACAGCAGAGAAGCCCTGACAATAGTGTTTCCCCTGTTGTATGTAGTGTTGCTATGAGTTGGACACTGACTGGACGGCACCTATCAACAACAAGATTGAGACTGGAGAATTGTCTGGATGACTCCAGTATTCGTTATGTTAGTGGATTGTTCATGAGGCCCATTATATTCTCTCTCTCTCTCTCTCTCTCTCTCTCTCTCTCTCTCTCTCTCTCTCTGTCTCCATGAGTCAATGACAGCAAGAAACTTACAGACATTTGGTAACCACAACAAATATTTATATGCCTCCCAATAAGTAGATGAATTTTTTCTGAAGCCAATCAAAATGTTTAGGTTTTTATCTAAAATGGTTTAACTCAATCAATGTTGTCTGCAACATACAATGTTTGAAACAATAAAGTTGTATTGATATTTATATTATGGTTTAAAAATTGGAGAACACTCCAAAAATAAAATATAAGCCTAGTGATGTGGCTCACTGGGAGCGTGCAGGCCTAGCAATTGCAAAACCCTAGGTTTGATCCTCAACACCACCAAAAAAGTGAATAAAAAAGCAAAATTTTCTTCTTGTCAAATTAAAGAATATATTTTTTCTACGATCAATTTAGACCACCAAAACAGTTCAAATTTTGAAATGAGAAGTATGCATGCTTCACTAGTAATCAGACACAATTAATCTATTGTCTTTTAAAAAGAGAGTCCATGAATAGACAATGGGCTTTCCTAGTCACAGTAGCAAATTCAAATATACACGTAACAGAAGCATGGATCAGTTCATCTTAATTGGTGGCATTTGCACCTCGTGATCAAAGTGGACACTTTCTGAGAAGATTTAAAAGTGTATTGCATCTGTTTGAATATATTCCTTGTTTGAAAAATGAAGGTTTCAATGGAGTGCAAAAAGCACTTTTGCAACAAGAGCTTTTTGGTAAATCCCACACACTAAACTTTATGTTAATGTGTGTAAAGACGATTCCAAGCCTACTATACATGTTGTTGTTGTTGTTAGGTGCCATCCAGTCGTGTCAGACTCATAGCACCCCTCATAGGGTTTTCAATGCCTGATTGTTTTGGGATTGCCTTGAGAGTGGATTGTTATGTCCTTTTCCCATTTTTGCAGTACTGGGAATTGAACCAGGGACCTCAGAGACTACTGAACGGCACTCTACCAACTGAGCTAAATGCAAGCCCTCTTCTATATATCCAACATGTTAAATACCACATTGACTCCATAACTGACTAAGAATTCCAGAAATATATCATTTAGGACCATCAAATAGGCAAGGAAACAAGCTGGACCCCTGTAATCCCACAGTATTAGGAGGCTGAAGTGGGAGAATCTGAGTACAAGTTCAGAGGCAGCCACTAGAACTTAACCAAGAACTTGTCTCAAATAAACAACAATTTAAAAATTGGCTAGGTTGCAGCTCAACGACAGAGCACTTGCAAAGTGCAGGAGTGGGCCTCATTCCAAAACCCAAATCCAGAAAAAACAGACGTAAAAATCTTAAATAATACAGAAAGTACTAGAATCGAAATTCCTCAAATAACACAAAGAAATATTTTACAAATGATCTACTTATATAAAGTTTAAACATTCATGTTGTATTAAGTAATAAGGGGAATTGAGTGTGTAATTGGCCAAGAATTGATTGAAAAGAACCATAAATGGGAAGTATTTTTGTGAGAGAATGGAATCATGATGGCCTGTACTCTAAATGCCACACTCACCAGAGTCAGCTGAGTGGTCTTACTTCAGGAAGTTAGGGAGCCTCCACCAGTGTTAAGGTCCACAGCAATCTTCTGTTCCCCACCATGCAGCAGCTCAGGGTCAGTCTTCTCTAGCAGTGTTCTGTGGCCAAGTGAGCTCCTTAAATACTGGGACCCCCATAGGTCCACACGCCCTTTCTGACCTATGCTATTATCTTCAGTAAGGCGTGGAAATGGGTGTGTGTTACACAGATTAAGTTTGTAAAATACAGCAAACACAACTTTGGTGAAGTTTGGGGTGAGTACAAGAAATTTGACAAGCCATGAGTTGTTCAAAGAGACATTTTAACTGACATGATTATTTCACTAAATAACTTTTATTCTACATGGTCAATCTCTTCATTTAAATTTTTGCCTTCTTTCTTTTGTGTTCTTGTTTAAATTTTCATTTACTTATTTATTTGTTTCTTTATTTATTTAGAGACAGAAGGTCACTATGTGGACCAGATTGACCTCCAATTTAAAAACTCCTTGCCTCCACTTCCTGGAGGATAGGATCATAGGCATGGACCACCATGTTTAATTCAAATTTTTCTTAATCTACATTTATAAAATTTTTAAAATTTGTGATTTGTTTTTGTATTTCAGATTTTTCATTCATTTTTCGATAATTTTTCACTGAGGAGAATGTTCTGGACACTTGCAATAAAATTACAGTGAACAATAATTGAGAGTCCCAACTACTATGAAATACAGTCTATTGAATAAAATGTATCTCAAGCAGGATTCACACATCGAACCACCATAACTACAAAGAAAGAACAGCATGTACTCTGAGGACTTGGGATGCCATAGAGGCCCTGTAGCAGCTCTGAGGGCAGAAAAGTCCTTTCTGAGCATGTGAGAGAGCTGAAGTCTGAGGCGTAGCTGTGAGTTAACTGCAGAGGAGGAACTGCACAGAAACATGCTTTGCAGTGGGGGCCATGGGTGCCAAGCCTCACGGAAGGCAGAAACCCTGTGCAGTTGAAACAAAAGGCCTCATAGCAGAAGTGCAAGAATGAGGGTGGTCTTGTGGGAGATAGGGATGCAGAGGTGGGCACAGGCTATAGGGCATGCAAAATATGGGCTTTTTATTCTAGAAAAACATGGAAAACAGTAAGGTTTTGCTTTATTTAAAAAAAATTAAAATTGTTAACTAAGCCTTCACGACACTATTCAGGGTCCTATGTCCAACAATAAACATGAAATGAGATAACCAAATTTATCTGTTTAATAAAAATCAGTGCAGAGCAGAGTGGAGCACAGAGTCTGGGGTGGGCTCATCTCCTGCCTCCAGGACCTAGGTGGGCTCCTCCAATCAGGGAGCAACTCATAGCAACCCTCACAAGGTTTTCAATGGCTGATGTTTCCGAATTGTTTCACGGTAGGCTGCCACATCCTTCCCCAGTTTTTGCAGTGCTGGAGATCTAACCTAGGTCCTCAGACAGTGCAGAGTAGTGCTCGACCCATTGAGCTCAAACTAAAAACAGGAATCCCAAGACAGCACAGTCTCCAGAAGTGGAGACTGTTGTGAAAACACACATGAGATTCTGAGACAATGAAGGAAATGAAGAATTCTTGAGTCCAATTGCTCATTGGAAGACAGCATCCTGACTTAGCCAAAGAGTCCGAGACAGCACAACCTTCCTGACATCAAAGAGCCCTGGCACACAGTCAGGAGGGACACAGCGGGCTTAGTGCACTGACACATACCAACAAGCAAAAAACCAAACCCAGAGCCACACCATTTCCATCATGTTTGTCTGCAAACTATTTTGGTAGTAGTGATGCAAACTGTGTTCTTCATTCCTTCTATCACTTATAGGATTCTGGAAGAAGCAGATGCCAAAAACTTCTTCTGATCACTATTTCCAGATGAGTACATCATAGACATCTTCATCATAGAATGTACTTACTTTCATTGTGTTCTTTTTTCATTTCTTTAGTGCCCTCCCTCACTGTGGATTGAACCAAGGGCCTCCTGTCGAGGAAGGTAGGGCTCTATCACTGAGCTTCTCTGAATTTAGTAATTTTCCATGAAAAAAATACATTAGGTAAAACATGGTTACATTTTAGACTATGAAAGGTGAGAAATCATCCTGAGACCAAAGGCTGTCCATGCCAATATCAGCCTGCACTGTGCCACTGTGGTGCCTGATCCTGCCAGATCTCAGAAGCTGAGCAGGGTCAGACCTGATTACTGCTTGGGTGGGAGGCCACCTGGGAAAACCAGGTGTTACAGGCTTAGGAGGAGGATTTGTCAGCCCACTCCCCCAAACAATCAAACACTGAAAATCATGAATACCAGAGAAGCTCTGACATAGTGTAGGACGTGGCACAGTGCTGGGTATGTTTCTTCTATTGTCCATACGCCTTTGAAGCAGACCTGACTCAAAGGCACCTAACAGCAATAACCCAATGATATAAAGCCCAAGGTCACATCGGCCCAAACATTAAAGGAGTGTGTTTAATAGGTACTTTTCAGCAAAATATTGAAAGGAATTTTTCAAATTATTACTAGTAAAATGGAGGTAGGTATTATGAACGAGTCTGAGTGTGGAACTTTTCCCTTTTTAATTTGCTTAAAAATCAAATGGTAAAGAATTACTTCACACAGGAAATTTATCATACCAGCTAGATAAGTATATGGATTTCCATGTGGACTGGAGAATTCACCCTGCAAACAGATGCCTTGGTGCAGTACTATGAGCAGAAGTGGATGGTGGATGCCTGGCATAACCTATAGAAGAGACAGAAATTTCCTCAGCAACCTAGGTAGGATTATGTCAAAGAATTTAAGGGTGTGGGAGCCCACGCCTTTAATCCCAGGGATTAGGAAAGTGGAGACAGAAGGATTGCAGGAGGCAGGTGGATTGCAGGTTTGAGGTCCTAGGCAGCCTGCATAAGTTAGTGAGACTCTGCCTCAAAACATAAAGTAAAAAAATGTGCTGGGGTACAGCTCAGTGTTTGAGTGACCTATTTTTAGTTAAAAGTTAGATATGTAGGGAAACATAGCCTCTGATATACTTTTATTGTAACCTCACACTGAGTATGGAAGTGTCATGGATAGAATGGTTATGACTCTGTCAGTTTATATTTCTTTTTCATCTACCAAAAATCTCAATTTTCCTGAAAACAAATTGATTGCGGCCATTTCATGAGAGAGGTTCCCCTGAGTCCCATGGTCAGATATTTTACATTGTAGATAAAAAGAACAAAAAAGTAAATAATGTGAAATTACATAAAGTCATACAACATGACAATGATGAAGGAATAAGAACTAGGGTGCTAGAAGAGTAGTGAATAACTCCACTTTAGAAAGGGTGTTAGCACTGAGGAAAAGGTGGGATGTAGCTTGGGAAGGTGGCAAACTCCTGTAATCCCGGCTGGTGGAGGCAGATGCAGAGGGATTGCATGAGGTTGAGGGCAGCCTACTCCACACCGAGAGCTGTGGGCTGTCCAGGTCTACCCTGTTTCAACACCCTCCCTACCAAATGAAGTCTACTGCTCAGGTTTATGCCTTCCTGGGCTTTAAGTAGCATGCTTGCTCTAGTTATCAGAAATTTAAAGCATTAGTGAGCAGTTTCATGAGGCTCCTATATGCTGGAGTTTGTGAATTAAGCCCATGGGGTACTTGCATGACTGGGTGATCTTGTTTGTTATTTCCAAGCTTCCTATCTTCATCTTTAAATCAGTACTTCAGGAATGGGTTATCAGTATTAAATGAGCCAGACTGATATATCATCTGGCACATAGTAAATACTCCGTAGATATTGTTGATGTCATTGTTAGGTGCCCTCGAGTTAGGTCTGAGACATAGCTTATCTATTATGAAGATATTAACTGAAATTTAAAAAGATAATAGTTGTATTTTAAAAGATCTTAAAAGCCAGTTATTTACACACACAAAATTTGCTATATCTTGTATAATCAATTTACAAATGGGGGACAAGAGCAGTGGTTCTTCCTTGGTCCTGGCAATACACGACTGTGGATGCAGTGCTGTGAGACATTTTTTAAACTCAGACATCCTCTTATGATGAGCATTCTGAATCTTTCCACACTGAGCATCTACTACACAGAGCTGCTCTTTCTGAGGTCAGTGGGTTGCTGAATTACACTTTCTCCAGGAAATGAAATGAGAGATAAGGGATCTGAGGCCAAATACTTATCACCTGACCTCACAAAGCAGGTCAAAGATTTTACACAGCCTTGAGCATTGCTTCTGCTTTGGCGTTGGCAGAGGTGGCCTTGGGGGAGAGTCAACAGCTTGGTTAGGAGTCACCAGAGCATCCAGCAATAAGCTTCAGGTATGTGACACTGCTTGGAGAATTTATTTCAAAATCCTCTTCTAGTGTTTATCCTCCACCCAGTGTTATTTAATATATTAATACTGATAGAGGGTTGATCATTAAGCAAAACCTTCGAATTAAGGACACGAGCAGACTTGCTTATATGTATCAGTTTAACTGAGTAGTGAACAAAGCTTTCTGTTTTTCCTTTTCTGATTTTTCATGGGGTATGTATTATCATCTACATTAAAGAGAATGATAATATTTAGCTCCCTTGCAAATCCGAAGACATTTGGTTTAAGATCAGTTACACAATCTCTTGTTCCCTCACACTTTGTACATCAAACCTAAGATGTCTTCTGGTTATAGGGTCACAATCATTTTGTTTCTCATCACTCACAGATTTATTTTCACTTTAAATTTGTGGGCATGGCTGAGGATCTAGGTCACTGGGCCTCTGCACACCTAGCATACACAAGGACGTGGGACTGAATCCCAGCAACACACAAAAGAGAAGAATAGAAAAGACAAGACAAGCAAGAAAAGAAAAGAGAAGAGAAGAGAAGAGAAGAGTAGAGAAAATAAAAAAGAAAAGAAAAGGAAGGAAGGAAGGAAAGTAGAAAGGAAATAAAAGAAAATGTTTGAGTCTCATCTAGAAAAAGTTCAAGAATAGCATGGATAACAAATGTATGTTTGTATATACATATATGTATATATGAATAATATATATATATATATATGTGTGTGTATATATATATATATATGAATACTATGTAATTACTATTCAGACATAAAAAGAAAACATCTGAGCCATTTATAACATTGATGGACCTGGATGATGTTCCGTTACGTGAAATAGCCAGGCACAGTAAGTCAAAAAACACATGATCTCACTCAAGAGTGTAATCTACAATGTTGATCTTACAGAGTTATGAATTACAGTGATGGTTACCAGGGTTCAGGGTAGATGGAGAAGGAGAAGGGGGTGGAGATTATGTTGGTCAAAGGCTAAGTAATTTCAGTGAGGATGAGTAAATTTAAGACATCAAGAGATCTATACTGTATAACATGATGACTGTGGTTTATGAGAGTTTATGTGGTTGAGCGTTAGTTTTTATTTATTTGTTTTTGTGTTTTGGCCATTTTGGGGATTGAACACAGGGCTTGATGCATATGGTGAAACATTTTTGATCCTATCTCATTGTGTACACTGAGATATATTTGTTAGCAATTTGTATTTGAACAAATTGCTTTCAACAAGATCACCTGAATTTTTTCAAATACTGCACATTTCTTCCTCCTAAATTCAAAATTAATCATCCAGAGGTGCCATTTATTTGAGACTCTACTTCTATATTTCCCAGAACACCCACAATAAGCACTAGCATTTTGATTTTTAACTCCAAAACCAGGTAGAAATTGATCAGGAGTATGGGATTTAAAGGGCCATGAACTAAATGATGCTGTGAGATCTTAGATAATAATGAAAAAGGGCAGAAATTAATAAAGAGGGAAAAAGTATGTTAAAATATCCTATTGAAAGATTCTCAGATGTAGGGGCAGGAATGGAGAGTGAAGGGTCCTAGAAATTCACTCAAGAATTTGCCTGTGGGAATTTTATTATAAATCAGGGAATGTGGGCATGGGGAAAAAGCAAAGTGGTAGAGTGCCACAGCAACAGAAAGAATATAAACCAGCATTTCAGGTGATTCCACTGGGTTATTTCAGAGACTAGAAAAGGTGTTAACTGAATCCAGAATAGTTAGTTAAGTCATGCCGATACTCGGTGGTGCAGAAACCTAATTAGGGTGTGCCTTAAGGATGTGAATCTAAAGGCTTCCCAAACTCAAAGTGTATTCTGTTCAGAGGCACTTGGAGGTGGTTAGGGGTGGAGGCACATCAGAAAGTTACAGTTGCTGTACAGAGATCCCAGACCACAGAAACACACAGAACTGCTGAGCCACTGGCTGACTATACCTGCAATCACTGATCAGATGGTAGCATCTTCAGGTGTGTATAAGCTTCTGAGTATATGAACTCATATTTTTTGTAATTTTTCCTAAATTCAGGTATGAGAAGATTGAGGAACTTCCCAAAGAGGTAAAATAAGCCTAGTAAATAAGAATCATGTAATTACTTTCTGATTACAGAGCTACAAAATTCTAATCTGTATGATTGTTTTGAATTTTTTAAATTAATGTATTTCCCCATTATGTTCCTTGTATACCCAGGCTGTGAATTTGTGGAAGGGAAGTCCTAGCTGTCACATAGCTTTACCTTGACATAGGACCTATTTAGACACCCTGGTACAAAGCTCAAAGTGCTACGGATTCTGGATTTCAGGTTGTATCTTTGGTCTTTGACACACCTGATAACATCTAATAATGGCTGATGAAAGGTTGCCTTGGTGACCACACTGAGGGTTGAGAAATGAAAGCATTTGTGTATTCATTCAGGTCCAGGCATAGGAAGTCATTTTAAAAATGCAATGTATTAGGTAATGTCACATGCCAATTTAGCATGTGATTTACACATTTTCTAAATGTGAATGAACTTAGTAGAGTATGTCTTATGAGTATGGGGTAAATTACTCTTTCACATCTCTTTTCTAACGTCACTTTTACAAATTTCTCTGTTTAAAATAGAATGTATTATCTACAATTTTCATTTTTAAAATTCACTATTTATAAAACAGTTAGAAATTTAAGAACAAATTTCTCCCCTCAACCACTTGAGAGTGAGTGGGACCAGACACAGTGGATAGAATAATTTCTCCATCATTTTCATCTATATTATGTGAATGCTACTTTTATCTCAATTTTTGCTTTATTATTAAATATACACTTATTTTCATTTTTCTAAGGACTTAATGAAATAGTGTTCCTTTCTGGTTTTGAAATTAAAAATTCAAAGTTAAGTCCACATGTTTGTCAATCCTCTACCCTGGATTAATGTCAAAGTTTTTATTCTTTTCCAGCTTTTATTATTTGTTTTTGTGTGTATCTCTTTTTATTATGGAGTAAATTTCCAAACATCTTTTCCATATTATGTTGCCTAATGTCTGTGCTATTATTTATTCTGTCTTGTATCTCAAATATAACTTCAGTTATGGTTTTAGTTTTAATATCTTAATCTATTATCTTCTGATAAATTCCTTGTTGGTGTGATTAAGATTCTTGGGCTGGAGACTTAGCTCAGTGATAGTGAAATCTGCCACTGTAGCTCAATGGTACAGTGCCACAGCAATGAAAGAAGGTAAACCAGCCTTTGGGGGTGTTTCCAGTGGGTTATTTAAGATGTAAGGAAATGTGACAATTTAATCTAGAATATTTAATCATGTCTTGCTAATTCTCTGAGGTGCAGAAACCTAATTACATTTAGTGTTAAAGATCCTAATATAAAGACTTCCAAAACACAAGGTGTATTCTCTTTTCCTAGCATGAAACAGTCCCTGATTTCCATGGCTAATACGCCCAAAAAGGAAAAATAACTAACCAGTCTTCTCTGGGTGCTATTCAGGAGGCTGAAGTAGGAGGATAGCCAGTTTGAAGGTGGTCTACGTAACATACCATAGACTTTCTTCTAATCTTATTTAAAAAAAGATTTTTACTTTTGTAGTGAATTTTTAAATTTCATATAGCAATATGATTTTATACTATGCTAACAATGGAAAATTATTCCCAAAGTATCCTACGATATTCAAATTTTCATGACTTTCCCTTCTCTTTGGCTCCTAAGTCTGATATCCTTTTCTGTTCCTAGCATATTTAGTTTTCAAGCCCATAGGTAACCCTTCTCTTACTCACTCTCTAGTCAAGCAAAATCTGTGTTCATTGAATGTTTCATGAATGTGCATGCAATTTGACTTATGGAAGGCTTAGCATAAAAGATTATCCTAAAAAGACCATAGAAAGAGCTATGAAAATCTGAGTGTTGATCTGATAAACCATGTAACAGTTAGTACACTACAGAAGACAAAATTGGTGAGAGAATAGTATCCACCAGATCTGCCCTATGTTCAAGCATTTCTAGGTTCCGTATATTTTGAGAGACTTTATGAGAGAAGCAAAACTTTCCCTGTGGTGTAAATATAAGAAATAAGTAGCCAAAGAAAATGTTAAAATTCCCATGAAAATCTAGCTATTTGAAAACAGAGGCAAAACGGTTAACTAGAAAACATTCATCCCTAGGAGGGGTTCCTAAAGAATTTCTGAACTGGTCATTTACAGTAGGCTTACTTTCCACCATGAAAAGGCCACAGTAGGGGCTGTGTCTCGTGCATCACTGGCTTGTCCACTTCTAGCTTCTCATCTGCACCTTTTGTGACAGGTGTCTGGTTTCCATTTATGCTGGCCACACTTAGGGCACTACAAGTTAAATGTCTTCTTACTTTTATCTTTTCTCATTTCAATTTGTCTTTTTACTCTCTGTCTCCAGGATCCTATCATTTTCTATAGCTTGAATGAATAGACTAGTGTTAATTCTTTCAGATCTGTAAACATAGGCTCTGTGGGGACTATGGAAGGCAGGATGGAATGGGGTGGTGAAAGTTTTAATATTGCAAGTGCAACATATCAAAAGCAAATACAGATGTCATTTCAGAAGTAGGCACTTTTCCAATTACTTTATTAACAGGAAACATTATAGAAGAATTCTATTGCAACTAAGGGGTGGTTTTCCTCATTAATCCCAATGAGGCTAAGTATCTTTCTGTTTCTCTCTCCTCCTGAATAGAAAACATACAGACCAGCTGTGTTGTGAGCAGGAAGAATTTTGAGCACCTGTGGTCTTCTTTGCACAACTGAGATCTTCCTAGTGGCCCAAACGCTAATCTGGGAATGGCATCACTTCATAGCTGAGGGCACTGGTACACAGAAGACATCCTTCCCCATTTTTGGGGGTGGGATTCGAACCCAGGGCCTCAGAGAGCACTGAGCTAATCCCCATCCCCTGGAAACCTATAGCTTGAAGTAATCTTTTATGCAGTTATTTGCTTTGCATATCTGAGTTGCTAGCAGATAAAGTCTGTGCTTTCTTTATAGTATCATAGAACCAAGTATCTGATGCTAACTAACTAAATGTGAAAATAGCTCATATTGCAATTATGGGGTCTTTAGCTACTCCTATTTTCCTTTTGCCAACATAGTTCAGTTGAAAGGATAATATCTTCAGGGCTGGGAATGTAGCTTAGTGGTACAGTTCTTGCCTATCATGCCCAAGGCCCTGGGTTCAATCCACAGCACCACAAAAAAAACAAAAAAAACAAAAAAAACAAAAAAAAACTGATCTTCTATTTCGTTCTTAAACTTTTTGTTTGTAAACTTGGACAAATTCATTAACTGCTGAAGCTCAGTTATGTCCTTTATGAAATGGAGCTATTACCTTGTCCAAGTAGCAGAATTGCTCTGAAGATTAAAAAGTGTATATAAGCATTCAGAATAGTTAGGGATAATTGAGTAGTATTATTTGTAAACTAACTAATTAAAAAATAAGAACTAATTAAATTAATGAATAAAATAATTATTCTTTATTGTAATGATTATTTCTTGTGCGTCGCCCCTCCCCAGGCCTACGACGAGGCCAGTGTTTTTTCTCTAACGGGGATGAGGATCCCACACCGGGGGACTGGCGAGCACAATGGAATCAAAATGGCTTTTGGATGCCTTTAGATTAGATTTTATTGAACTGCCCCTGTAAGGAAATCGGCCCTCTAGGAGTCCTCCATGAAGGCCAGCTTCTTCTCCTCTGCTCCTCTGTGATGATCTCCATCTTGGTCCTGTGATGGTGTGGCCTCTGTGATGGCAGGCAGTCTTCTCTCTTGATCTAACAATGGTGTGGCCCATCTACAGTGGAGTGCCAGAATTGCAGAGTGGCGAGCGAGCTCTGTTTATATAGTCTTTGGGTAACTGCCTCAAGAGGGAAATCAGCCAGTCAGGTGGTGGCATGAGGAGCTGAGCAAAATCAATTAGGAGTGACATTCAAATAAAGGGTTGAAAGCACATGTCCCTTTCTGGCCAATCAGGGGATGTTCTTTAGTGAATAATCAGGGGGCAGGGTGAGGGTAAGGAGTAACCAATTAGGTAGCAAGGGATCTGAGAGGGCAGGGGCTATCTTGGCTCACCGTATGCCAAGAAGACCTGGATGTGGAACAAGGGTCTTTGGAGGCCATCTTAACCTGGGGCATAGATTTCAGACCTTTAGGTGGGCTAGATGGACTTGATCCAAATCATGCTTCCTCTGTTTCCCCTGGGGCTATCCCATAATATTCCCTACAATTTCTTATTTATCAATTAAATTATGACAGAATTCATATATTGAATTAAATAATTTATTGTTGAATTTCTCAGGCCTTGTTGACAAACTTTGAATTGTATTGACTCTCTCTTATTATAATAAAAATCCCAATACTACTCTCTGGAACGTGAGCTCTCTAGGAGTGTTTGATATACAGTAGGCACTCTGAGTTGAGTATTGTTAAGAGAATGGAATAAACAGCATTTCTTGGGTTTGTGATAAGTTCATCTTTAAAAATAAGAAAAATGTTATTTGTTACAACTTGGTAAATATTTCTAACTTGCCAAGCACCTAACTGAACATTAATAGATTCTCTCATTTCAATATTGATTTGACTTTTTTGAGTAGATTATTAATATGTCTGAAGTGAAAAATGTTTTGCCTGTATTGATGTGCATAGGTTTATCAATTAATTATTATAATAATTAATTATTATAATATACATAAAATCATTATTGAGTTTTTCCATTGGTACATGTCACAATTTTCATAGTTTCATAAGCTTTAGGAAAATCATATAAGATTTAAAAATGTAATTCATGCTGGACCTCACTGGGCAACAACTAACAACAAAAACAAATTGTTGTTTTTTTGCATATTGTTGTTGTTAGTTCTGGTCGAGTCGAGTCAGACTCATAGCAACCCTATGTACAGCAGATCAAAACACTTGCCAATTCTGTGCCAGGCAAACGATCTTATTTCTGTTTAAGCCCATTGTTGCAGACACTGTGTCAATCCATCTGGTGGAGGGTTTGCCTCTTTTGCGTTGACCTGCCACTCTCCCAAACATGATGTCCTTCTCCAGGGATTGTTCTCTCCTGACTACATGTCTGAAATATGTAAGACGCAGTCTGGCCATTCTTGCTTCCAAGGAGCACTCTGGTTGCACTTCTTCTAGGATAGATTTGTTGGTTCTTTTGGCAGTCCATGGTATATTCTATACTAAAGGTCATACCGTGGCTCTTGTATACTTATTATAATTTTCTTCAGTTTCAGGTTGAACTTACATATGAGAAGTTGATGGTCTGATCCACAGTCAGCACCTGGTCTTGTTTTGACATTTGATATAGAGCTTTTCCATTGTCTCTTTCCACATATGTAGTCAATTTGATTCCTTTATGTTCCATCTGGTGAAGTCCATGTGTATACTCTCCGTTTATGATTGTGAAAAATGTATTTGTAATGAAAAGGTTATTGGTCTGACAAAATTCTATGATGTGATCTCCAGCTTCATTTCTGTCACCAAGACCATATTTTCCAACTACTGGGCCTTCTTCTTTGTTTCCAACCTTTGCATTCCAGTCACCAGTGATTATCAGTATGTCTTGATTGCATGTTTGCTCTATTTCAGATTGCAGAAGCTGATAGAAGTCTTCCCTTTCTTCATTTGTGGCCTTAGTGGTGGGTGCATAAATTTG